>CAAKHG010008016.1:33333-49988 GCA_901007715.1 Dactylopterus volitans
ACTTACTTTATCCAAAAACGAGAACAGAAAGTGTTGGTTTTGTTTTACATAAAAATATGTAAATTTTACATTCTATTTATGAAAAGTACGCAGTTTATTGATGAAAAATACATAATTTTAAAAACTTTTTTAGGGCCACTGTCACAGGTGCTTAGAATCTTCCTAACTTTCCTCCCAGAACCCTGATTTTTCATTTCACAACAGAAGATGCAACAACCACTGTGATAATCATGTCTTGCAATGTATCGTTGCAGGGCGACCAGAGTCTTGCTTAATACCTGTCTAAAATTAATATAGTTATATATAAGACCAATGACAGCAAGTCAAATGAAGGCGTGAAGTCCTTCAGTGAAAGAGTTGATGTTGTCTTTCATATGACAAGCTTCCGTAAAATGTTCTGTTAGTTTAAATTTGATGACAACAATATTTCAGCCAAACAGCCAAATGGCGAGAAACACCGTCAGGTCATGTACAAAACGTCCCCGACAACCGACAGAGACCGCCCTCCTGCGAGAAATGACCAGACAGGTCACGAAAAAACAACTAATATTGATGTGACAACAGCAGTTATGATCAGGTGAAAGTCGGAAATGAAATGGCGTCAGACAGAAGTGAGAGCGTCTGTGTGTGGAGGAAGGTTGTGGTGATGGATGGTCACACAAACACCAGATTTTTACAATGGATTTTGGCACAGGAAACGTGCTGTTGGATACTGACACTTCCCTAAAACATCGGCATTTTCCAACCATTGATTTGTAATCCGAGCACAAAGTCTGGATGAAAAGGGCTGGAACAAATAACTCACATGGTTGTTCCAAAGTAATGATGCTTTATGACGTGTCGATGCTACGGGAGCAGGGAGAGCAAACTAGGACATAAATCCCATCTCGACTGTGAAACTGAGTGGAGAGCAAAGCCTCAAATGACTCCATAGCGGCGACCTGCAGGCAGACGCCATTCAACATTCCACCATGTTCCATAGAAAGCCATTTTTGAGTCATCTTATGTAAGACTGTAGACAGTATTTAACTATAGACTGTGTGCAATAAATAGTGTATATAAAAGTGCCCTCACTCCCTCGCTACCTAAATATACCAAACACGTACGCTGCCTTTTTGTGCTGTTGATGTCATCTGGAGCCCAACTTAACCACAAGTGATCAGTTAACCATTAAAAACACATTTTTACAGTTTGAAACAGACAACAATGGTTATACAATGTTAGCATAACATGTCCGCTCGACAATCTTTTGTACAATTTCTACAGAAGTCTGTAAATCCCTCTGAATTTCATTCAGAGCAGCTGTCAATCATGAAGCCACGCCCCCTGTTTATAGCATCAAATAACTAATTAAAACCAAGCTTAACAGAAACATGAGTATAAGTGTTATACAACCCACCTGAAATGTCTGAAACCATCTTTGAGGGGAAAAAAAATGAAGAGTGCTTTGAAACATTAGTTTGGCCCATCTAATAACATGGAGGAGGCGGGGCTTATCATCTACACTGCAGCTAGCCACCAGAGGGGGATGGAGATATTTTGACTTCACTTTTGAGGAGCTGTCATGATGTGCAGTGTATATGTTGCATGTTTATGCATCTAGCAGACAGACCACTATACTCCAATTTGATTTATGTAGTTTAGCTCTATTCAGATGGACGTTAAATGCGGATGCAAAATAGATGCTAGCGTTGCTCCGTGTTTGCTTGGAGCTTGAGGAGGAAACTGTTTGCTTCCACATTTCAAAAGCTTTAAACTGCGTTATGTTAGATTCTTTTTTTTTTTTTTTTTTGGCAAGTGCCCTAAGGAGGCGAAAAAATCTGTTAATGCAGTTTCAAAGGGATAGCTCACCCAAAAATGAGAATTTTCTCATTATCTAATCACCGCTATGCTGCTGGACGGGCGGGTGAAGTGCTTGAGTCAACAAAACAGTTTTGGAATGTCATAGGTAAACAAGCGATGCAGCCAAACCCAATACAATTAAAGTGACACGACAAGCCGTAACAATGCTGCGGCTCGTTATATTATGTCACCCTGTAGGGACACTTGCTTGACACCACAGGAGCAGCATGAAAGTAAACACACTATTTTTGGGAAAACATTACAGCACGTGACACTGTAATAGTGATGTTGACAACGCCTCAGACAGTCACAGCCCTGCTACCAAGCACCGGAGCCAAATACTGTAACTACTATCATTATTACTTTTGTTGGAAGTCGAGTTATTTACATACTGACGGTCAATCTGTCACTATTTAAATAACAACATAAAATTGTCAAACTGAGGAGTTTAAACTGATTTTTCTGAGAAGTGGAATTACATTTCATCTCTATATATATAATAAAGTACCAAAATAAAGCTCAGTTGAGTACCGATACAGACACTGATACAAGTATTGATATAAATTGCCTTGCCTTCAACAAGGAAACAAGGAAATCCATGTGGCACATTTTGAAATGACAGTTCACACATTCAAAGATTCTGGAGGTTTTATGAATTATTGTTAAAAAAAAAAAAAAAGAATAACAATCTTCAAACGCCCATATCATTCAAATCCTTCAGCTGAATATCTACCATATATACTCATGTTGATATTTCCAGACATTTGGCAGAGATGACTTTCACCTTTTAAGCTGTCCTCGGTCTCCCGGCAACCTGAGCGACTTGATGCAGCGAGAAAGCCTCTGAGCAGAGTTTCTCTCAGAACACCTTGCACTCACCGCATGCTGTCATCACTAAGTGTCACATTCAGTGCAATTATTCACAGAAGTAAATAGAGTCAACTGTCAGGTCAGTCTGGACGGAGGAGTGCTGTGGAGTGGGCGGTGGGGGGAGGGGCTTAGCCTCAACATGACCTCCAGACAGCTCGTCTTATATGTGCTCGCAGCTGCCATCAGACAGCTGGCCTTTTTTTTTGTTCTCGCGCCCAATCAGTTTGTATAGGTTGATTTTGCAAAACTGTTAAAAAATACCTTGTCAAAACCAGAATGCTCTTGCTCTGGCTGTGGAGGTCAGCAGACTGCGCGAGTTCTGCAGACCGGGATTGTTTGAAATGACCTGCCTGACCAAAACCTGAATTATTCTGGTGCACAGATGATCAAATGCTGTCAAAAGCTTATCAACCTGTCAAAAAGCCAAAAGGAAAGATTATTATTATTATTGTTGCTATCATGTAATCATTATTTTTTATCATTATTAATATTGTTATTATTTGGGCAGTGATTTTTTTAAATTTTGTGGTACAAAGATGGAACAAAGGTCTGATGGTGAAAATGATTGCAGTCGGCTGTGTTTTGAACCGCTTGTAGTGTGTTTGAACATTTATAATGCTTTGTGGATCTACCTAACATGATAGACAAAAATAAATAAATAAACTCTGATTTCATAGTGCTACTATTGTAATGCTGTATTATTGCTACTATTGTAACTGTTGCTGCTGCTACAGAACTACGGCTGTACTCACATGTAACTACTACTGCTACCACTACTACTACTGATTTAACTGCTGCTGCTACCATTACTATTGCTACAACTCTAATACACTGCCACTATCACTGCTGCTGCTAATACTACAGTTAATACTACTACATCTATACTACAGTAGTAGTACTATTATTGCTGCTACTGCCACTACAATATATATATTATACTATACTATACTATACTATACTATACTATACTATACTATACTATACTATACTAACTATAGGATTGAAAAAACAAAACAGGCTTAAATTATGCAATCAGAAAAACAACTGAACATGTAATTCAAATATTGACTTGTTGTTTTGAGGGTCAGATCAGCGATGCTGGATCAGATGTTGAGTTTACAATTGCATCTTCAAGCACGCCATTTCCAGATATAAAGTTTAGCTTCCGAGCAGTCACCTCATATCACATGACATTGCGATTACTGAGGGTCAACTGGCAAGTCTGCAACAAGAAGGTTTAAAAACCTTTTCTCTCATACGTTGGTCAGGTGACAGCTTCCGTGGTAAAGCTTTACACTGAGTGTCAGAGGTCAAAAGTGGATCTGCGTTATAAAGAGTGTTGACATCATGTGAGGCAAATCAAAAACAGCACGTGAAGCTAAAATATTAGAACATACTTTCCTCTACTTAAACTGCTGTTCTTTTATTCTCAGTGAGGTTGACACAAACGCCTGACCAGTAAATTAATCTTCAAGATTATAAATGCGTAAGATTTTAATGCAAAGTTATCTCTTGCTTTTCTGAAAGCCTAAATTCAGATGTTGTTCCTGATTTTCTTTTTTTCTGCATTTAATATGATGTGCAAAATTACATATAAAGCAATAACATGAATCTTGGGTGTGTTGTTCTGCTTTAAAGGGTCTAAAGCTTTTCTCATGTTACCAACCTTTGGTTGAAATTTGTCACGAATCCTTTCTTTAAACAGAAAAAATGGGTAAAAATATGGCATGAAATTACATGAAATATGAATATGATATCATGATTACATGAAAGGATTGTTTATTCCTGTGCCGCCTCCATTTTCAGGACACATTACAGGTTTGATTTACAGAACCTTTGATTAGTGCTAACCCCTCAGCAGTCGGTGGTCCACCCCCCAAAAAGAGCAAACGTTATAATATATTTGTGTGTTGTTTACTGCAGAAAAAGTATGTTTAAAATATTAATTTTCTGTGGCATTGATTTCAAATCTGAACTTTGACAAAGTGAGGCTAAACGCTACAACGTTATTGTGTTTTCCCGCTGATAAACAACAAACATAATGTTCATCTGTGTTCAAACCCTTATTATTCGGTGTCAGAAGCATTTAAGTGGTTATGGTGGAAGGGGGGAAAAAAACACAAATGTTTCCTTTCAAAAGAGAGCGACGCCATGTATGAACTGAGCGTGGTTCAAGAACAGCAGCTTTCAGTTCAGTTGAGCTAACATGGGGGTTCCAGAAGGATCACACTCATGATCATGTTTGGAATGAAGATGAATTCCTTGCCATCAGCGGCATCACCTCTCCTGTTTTCTCCTGTCCCTCCATTTTCTGCCGCCCCCACTGGGATAAAGTCTGTCGTGATGAAATGATTCCTACCTCAACTTTAATGTCAACAGGTGTACGCGTGCGTTCGTGTGTGTTGCGCACGCGCGCGCCGACCGACCGACCGACCGACCGAATGAGAGGCGGCTGCTCCTCCGGACGCGTGCTGCAGTGAAAGCAGACACTCCACGGAACATGAATATTACAGCGCCGCTGGCCTCTGTAGCCTAGAAACAACAGCAGCCGCGGCTCCGCCGTCACCGGCCTGCGCTCTCGTCCCTTTCAAGTGTTGCCTGGCACAGCGGAGGACGCGCCAGCGTGGCGCATTAGTTCGCGGCGAGCTGGAAGTGCTCGTCCTCAGCGACGGCGTCTGACTCCTACGATGGAAAGACCGCACCAACCCTTTTGAAATGGAGGTGCATTGTCAATGTGAAATTCAAAGGTTGAATTTGTGCTTTTTTTGGGGTTTTATTTGGAAAGTGCGCGGGGTTAATTGCGTGACGGCGATCTTAACTCGGAGAGAGTTGGAGAGTAAAGAGGAAAAGAGACACATCCTCACTTTCACCCCACCAGAGGCGACACAGCTGGAGCCCAGTCTTCGTGACGCAAATGCTGGGAGAGTCTAAACGGATTGAGTCCTTAAAAAAAAAATAAATGTATGAAAACAGAATTGATTGGAGTTTGATTTTTAACGATGCGAAGCTTTTTTTTTTTCTTCGTCAACGCTCATTAACGCTTTCGTGTTGCACCTCGTGTTTCTGCTTTTTTTTTTTGGCGCATAATCGATCGTCAAATCTAATCTGAGCAAACGGAGAAAAGAAAAAAAAGGGAACGAACTGCATCCAATCGGACGCGTTTAAGTACAGTAGCGGTGACGTCAGGTCCTCGGCGTAAACTCAGAACTGTCCCTTCAGCACCACAACACCGACCCGGCTGCCGCTCGCAGCCTCGTCATCCTCGTGCTCTGCTAAACAAACCTCGGGACGTGAACTCCACGCAGTCTCGTGCTCTCTGCCGCATCTCGGTGCGCCGCAGCTGCGCCAAAGCAGCCCGCGGGCCCCTTAAACTCAACGTGTCTTTTTTTTTAAACATTGTCGTGCTGTTTGACCGCGACGAGTTAGAGAAAAAAAAAAAAAAAAAACAGGGGGTCTGTCCGCGCTGCGCTGCTCCGTCTGCGCCAGAGAGCGACCACTGCAACATGTTGCGTAAAAAAAAAACTTGTCCAGCATAAATGAGCGTGAGCGGCTCGGGCGGGTTTGCGGCTGCTCGGCGACCATGTGCTCACGTGCAATTGTTGCAGACAGACCGCGTTATTATCTTCAAAATGTAACTTTTTTTTTCCCCCCCTCGTAATGAGCCGTGTCCTGTTGCGCAACAGTGATTACGGACATTCACGTCCACGGAGGCGCGGGTGTGCTGCGTTCAAAGACCGGGACTCACTTACCGATGGTGGTAATCACCGTGATGGCAAAGTAAAATGAGCCTGCGAATTTCCACTGCACCCCGGCTCTGTGTGGCTCTGCCTCCATGATGATGCTCTCCAGCTTGCGGTAATCATCCTCGCTGATGTTATATTTCCCCTGGAGACGCTTCTCCTCGGCTTCCAGCTGCTCCTTTTCCCGCATCTCGAAGTCGGACTCCAGGGCGTCGAAAACAGCGGCCCCGACGAGCAGGTACGTGAACGTGCAAATGATGAGGGACAAGGTCCGCACGTTTTGCCGCTTCATGGCCAACAGGAACCGGCGACCGAGGGGCTCATGTCCCCTCGTATTCCCCGGGAAGGTGCAGCAAGCGTGAGGAAAGCCGTGAGGACTGCGCCTCGAGGCGGAGGTGCAGAAAGGTGCGCTCCGGTGAAAGTGGCCGGAGTTGGGGCAGCGCCGGAAACCCCCCACCTTACGGTGATCCCGGTAACAGACCCCCAGATCCTGCTCCTGGTTCGCGGAGAGACACAGAAGACTGCTCGATCGCCTTGACCAGGAGCCCTGCAGCCGAGAGACCCTGCGCAAGACCTGCCCAAACCAAGTCCTCCCGGTGCGCAGTGCCATCAACAAGCAGCTTTCAAGACCGCCCGTCGGTTTCTGCTCTCCAGAGGATCAACTGCTCGACGTGAACGCTCATAACCGGTCAAGTGAACGTTGGCACATTCCGCTCTTCTTGGTTTCCTTTGATCCAGTCCCACTTTGGGCTCCTTCACCTGGGCATTTCTGTAAAGTTTCAGTGGAACGCCAACCTGTTCGTGGCAACCTCGCCAGAATTCAGGCTATTTTTAGCCTCCATCCCCGCGCGCACAAGTACAAACATCGACTCCCTCCGTGAAATCCTAAAAATCTCCCCCCCGCCCCCCGCCCCCCCGCCCGCAGACGGCGGCGGGAATCCTCGGGGACGTGCGCCGAGTTGGCGAATGTTACTTACAGGACGGGAGGACGTCTTCTTCAAACTTTTTTTTTTTTTTCACCGCCTCGTTTCCTTTGTCTTTCCTTCCATTTCTGCGACGCGCCACTTGTTACGCAGTGGAAACATAATCCAAACACCTTCCATCTCCGGGAGGCGAATCCACGCGTGGATGCGCGCCGGGAGCCGCTAAACTGGAGCAAAAAGGGCGCGTTAATAAATCAGACGTATAGAGGGCAAAGGCGCACAAAGACACTCGCGCTCCCTCGTGCGCTCTAACCCGCCTCCCCTCGGGTGTCTGCTGCTCATTTAGGAAAAGAAAAAAGAAAAAAAAAAGGAAAAAGAAATGGACTCGTGTGTGCTTCCGCGGTCGTGCGTGGGGCTCTGAGTTAACCATGCGTGTCACAAATGAAGGCTCCACGTTTTATGTCTCCACGCACTCCAGACTCTCGCAGGTGGGCGTGGCTATTCCGGGCTCTGTTTTTTTTCCGAGTGTCACGACGGTGCGTCTGCCTACTTTAGACGAGCTTGGTCTTGAGGTGGAAAAATGACTGCTCCCTCACACTCCCCCCACCCCCCTCACCACACACACACATATACACACACACCTACCTCTGTTCCCACCACGCGCGACCCCTCCGACCGTGACCACTCCCACTCATCATGAGGGCAGGGGTGGGGGAGTTGGAGGGTGGGGGGGTTTAGGGGGGGGGGTGTTCACGCGGGCTGGCACGGTCGCAGTGGTGCGTTAAAGCTCCGGCAGCTGCTGGAAATGAGCGCTGCGAAGGGCGGCGGGCGGCTGCGCTGTCCGAGGTGCTGAAACTCCACACGCATCCGGAGACGCCGAGGAACACAGCCAGCGAGATTAGACTCTCCGCGGAGGAACCGGCGCACTTAATCTGACCAAATCTGCCCATCACAAAATAAACCGGAAGCTTGGAGTGGTAGCTGTGGATTTTATTTTGTTTTTAAGCCTTAATGACCATCCCAATCATGTGTTCGAGTTGAGTCCATGGTCATTCTTAAATCTAAGATCTTATTTTGGATTTATAGCAGCTGCTGCTGGAGGAGCCACGTGTTGAATTCTGAGAGTTTCAGAGCTTGTTTGAGTCACCGTGTTTTGAAGCCGTTTCACCAGGATCGTTATTTGCAGTGTAATTAGTTATTAACAGTAAATGCTTGAGCAACACTGTGTGCAGCTGGCAATGTGGCTCCTAATGAGACCGCATGGAGATCAAGAGTAGATTGGTTATTGATTAATTCAGCAGTCTGGGCACTGAGTCTGCGCAGACTCTGCAAAGCAGGCTGAAGTGAAAATGCAAACCGGTGCTGCTAAACTGTGTACGATCACAACTAAGTGAAGATACTCTTGAGCAAGGCAGCGGCAGGGTGGCTGTCATCTACATGGTCCTGACTGGTGAATTTATCTGTCTGCATCAATAAAGGACAATATGATAATGAACACAATCATTGTGATGATTTCGGCGAAACCTAACAGACAGCAGCATGAGCACGCGATACATGTACTGTGTACATATATTGTTAAATAAACCCCTAATCATGTTTCTTCACTATTGAACAGCAGCCTTAAAACCTCAAAAAGAAAGTGAACACGAAAGTTTGAACATCTTTGATTAAATAACTCATGTAACATTACTGGAAGCTCAAGAACACCAGTGTGGATCTCAGGGCGTTTAGTGATTGTCTGGTGATCAGCAGGTTGAAGCTTCTCCAGCACTGGTCAGGTAGAGAAACTGCTTTAACAAATGTTGCATTTTCCTCATCTAATCAAAATGCTTTGTTGTGACTCTCTGAAGATCATTTGGAAAATTTCAAGTTAACAGTTATAAATGTGCACTTTGGTCTTCTAGCAGACATTTTTGAACTTCAGTTAAATGCATTAGAGAAGACTTAGATGGAGAATGAGTGTGAGTATGTGACCATCATCCTGAAATCCTAGAAGAGTCTCCTTAGTTTTTAGAAATGGACTCATCCCATAGTACAGTAACACTGCATTTGTCACATATAACCTCCATAAATGTCTTATTCAGAGAGCACAGACCTCATCGGGCACCTCTACTATTGCACACAAACCTGCAACTCCAACCGTGTATGTGGACATATCTGCAAAAGGATTAGAAAATTGCTCAATTTTTTTTTCACAACAGTCCTTGTGATATTTACTGAAAAAAATGTCTCAGTCGGGACCGTATACAGAATCCTGGAATATTACCAAAGGTACTCAGGCACATTTCATATTCTTTTATGAGTGCTCAACAGCAGTCACAGGTTGCCGTGGCAATGGTAGCCGTCTAGTGAGAAAAGGACTGGAGTGAGGGAGACCTCTCAAACACTGGCTGATCACTCAAAGACCGACCTTTTTACACTGTGAGAGAAAGAAGACTGTTGAACCAATAAGATATATATTTTTGTCGAGTCACAAATGTGGGAAACAGCAAGTTAAAAAGTTTCCCACTGAAAATCTGAGTCACGTTGTGTGTGATATCAGCACCTCTGGCATTTGAACACTCAGAAAATGAAATTAAGATAAGAGAAACGATACTTGTACATCCACATCGTGATTTTCCAAGGTTCTTTCTATGCAAACGTTCCATCCCTCCATGGAATTTCATGATAATCAGCACGGCAGATTTTGCATCATCCTGGTGACTGACTGACAGACTGACAGGCAGACAGACGGGACGACAAACATAACCTCCTTGCTGGAGGTTAACAAGCCGCTTCCTGCCCCAGGGAAACTGGGTATGATCTGTACAGTAATACAGTGTTTAATCGCAGCAGTTGGCGCTCTTTTACCTCTTTATCTATATTTAATTGCTCTGCTGCTTTTCTCATTTTCCTCTGGAAAGTTAATCCATCCAGCATTGACCTGCTCTGACTCCTGCAGCATGAGACCACTGGAACATGCAGATGACGAGTGATGAGTGTAGCAATCATCTGAAGATGCATCTGGCAATTTCACTTTGCAGTGCTCAAATTTCATCCTGTTAATATCATGGGAGCAGCTGATAGTCGGGTTGCTGTCGTTGTTGTTGTTGTTTTTGTCAATGTTCTCGTAATTTTTTGTTGTTTTTGTGGATGCTGTTGAGCTTGTTGTTATGGTTGAAGATGTTGAGGATGTCGTAGTTGAGGTTGTCGCTGCCATGGATGTTGTTGAAGCTGTTGTGGTTGTTATTGTGGATGTTGCTGTGGTTGAAGTTGTTGAGATATGGGCACAAAGCCAGTGACACTGAGGGCCTGTACTACGAAGCAGCCCCCACATACTGCACCTGGGCTACGCTGGAGTTAACTGGCTTGACAACGTAACAGCCGCGTTCACGGATAAACGCTGCCACAAAGCTGGTTGTTGACTGTTTAGTGGACCCAGGTTTTCTCAGTCTGTGAGCGTGCTCACATCAAACGGGCGGGGTTAGCGCCAGGTGACCAATCACAAACAGGAGATGAGAGACACCAGATATGCACGCTCTACTCATCAAGATTCAAATTTCATAAACCCGAGAAATATGAATCCACAATACACAACAAAACAAATGCGTTTACTGAAGCTAAAGAGGAAAGCTGAAGGCTGAGACAGATATATATATATATATATATATATATAAACATTTAATTTAATAAGCATTGGTATATAAAATCACATCATCAATCAATAACTCACTGAGACACAAGTATATTGAATTATTGTATTCTGTTGTGATTTTAAAGAACTACAGATCACTTTTCTTATGTCTTTACAGCAACAGACTTTATTACTTTATATTATGATAAATGAAGATTTCGCACAGTTCTGATAATGAAATAACTGCAAATAAATTGGAAATTTAAAAGTAAGGTAATGATTTTGTTTTTTCTCTTAAGATTCAGAATGCTTTCCAGAACTGTGCTGTGTTGATGATCATTTCTTCATTTATTTTTAAAGGTATAAACAAAATCACATCACATTAGAAAGTACAGAAAATGTCTAAAAGCTGCATAGGTTATAGTCACCTAATTATCTTATAGAAATATTGCTGTAACCATCTACAAAGGTATTTTTGGTATTAAAATGAGCCTTTTTAAATTTGATGTGTTCTTAATTATAGTTTCAAATCTGACATTTCGAACAAAGAAAAGGCTTGAAAATTAAGTGACTTATTATGTTGCCCAGTGGGAGATTGCTCTCCTGCCTCTTTGACCGTAATGCATCAGGCGATGCGGCTGCCACGTCCTCCACGTCTGTGCAGCGAAGGACCAAACGATGGTCGTCTTTTGTTTTAATATTTAGCAAAGCATTCACTTACTGAAGATTTGCCAAAACACCAAAACTCTCTTGCACACACTCATACCATGCCTGGCGGTGCAGTCTTGGGTGGATTGAGCGACTGTGAGCCAGAACAAGAGGTGGATCCAAACACATTATTTCGCATTTTATAATATTGCAACATTTATAATACACACACATTTTCAATGAACATAATTACATTATTCAAACCCTTAAGCTGACAATATGAATATGAATATGAATGGGGGTCAACTCTGTATTTTCAGAGTATTCCCTGTGAGTGCTGCCTTTGTCTTCGAAGGGTTGTAATTAGGGTGATATTCCTTGGTTTGTCTTATTTTTATGACCTGTATATTTCCCAATCTGCTGTTTTATAGTGATGTTTTTCCTCAGAGTTGCTTGTAGATGGGAAGAGACTAAAGTGAGATCAGGCAGCAGGAGAACTCTGCAGAGACGATGCTATGACAGTCCTGAAGAGTTCTGAAGCAAGATTCATGGAATAAAACCATGGTGTTTGCACCAACAGTTTGTGCAGATATCTAGGTGGGTTCATTTGTGCTTATTAGCCAATTTTGCATTTTTCTATTTTTGATTTTTTGCAGTGGCTTAGCTTGGCATCCCCCATTATGAGAGAACAAGCAGGACTGGAAGCAGCTATAAAACAAAGCCTGTGAGGGTCGTGTTTCAGGCGGCCAATAGATGCTGGTGACTGTGACTGGATGATGTGAGTGCATTTTCATGATGGTCACATACTCATCTCCTTTAAGTTCCTCAGGTGTGAGATCAAAACCAACTTCACCGTACTCAATGTTTCTCCCTATCAGAATTACTACTCCTTCCTCCTTCTGCATGTCCCGCATGTGTTTGGAGAGCTTAAATTGCAATTTGTTTGATTGGAGGTTTTCATTCACAGAATAAACGGTGATGCTCTTTTCATTGAGCAGTTGGATCAACTCATCTTTACTCCCTCTAATGTTGATGGTTAACAAGGTGGTGGCTCCATCATAATGTGTTGCATTAGAAAAGTTAGAAGTACGCGAGGGTGGTGGGGTCATGGACAGGAGGTCTTGTGTGTTTTCTAATACTTTGAAGTACCACCATTTTCTTTTCATCCATGACAAGTTCTCATCCCGTAGATGAGTAAGGTGGGAGCCATCACTGAGGTGCAGACTGGGAGGATTGTTAGTGTTGGAATTCCCAGCTGGGGGTCCAACATGTGGAGGCTTTGAGGTTAAAGGGGTCACGCGTGGCTTCTCGTTTTCTTTTTTGCACAGGTGTTGTCGTGGTGATTCTCTCAACATCTGAGACGTACAACTGGATTTGTAGAAATGGGGGGCGCGGGGTTAAACTGTTGGCGTTTGTGGCCGCGTTTGCTGGAAGGTGGGGGGGGCCATGCAGTCCCACTTCGACACCTGAAAAGGTCCTTATGGAGAAAGACGGCTTGCAGCTTTGTTTGGACTGGTGAGGTGGATCGTGACAAATGAAGTCAGCTGTTTTGCTTACAATCCTGTGTGTTTTGGAGATGTAGATGCCTTGTTTTTTTTCCAGTTCTTCTTTGTGCCTCTCCAAAGTTTGTACGGACGTGTATGATGACTGGCACTGATGTAGCTGCGGGTTTCAAATGGAGCATCATTTACGCGCCAATCTGCAGGTGAACTGTGAGCCATTACATACTTCTTTAGCGTCGAAAGGAGTGAGTTCACCGAGGGAAAGATTAGAATGCTGTAATTTTTTTCATGTAAGCCAGTTTTTGAAGTTTGGCTTGTGGCTTAAGTCTTTGGATTTCCATGAGAGTGTGACATGTGTAATGTACCAGTGAGATTTAAAAAAAAAAAAAAAAGGTTCAAAACAAGTGTTGGTCGTTTGCTTGTACCTTGAACACATCTGCGCTGTTGTGTTTGGATTGTGTTTTGCGAGGCACCTCTGGGTGCTGGGTGGCGATCTTTCCTTCTTCACATCCCTGTTCCGTGCCATTTTCAATTTATCTTTTGCCTTTGGATAACCATAAAGTAGGTAGAAATCAAACCAGTGTACATAGAACAATGCTCTCTTGATCAAAGCACTTACTGTGTATTAGCATGAAGCAATCAGAAGCTCAATCGTTATGAAAATTCAATTGTTTTAAAGTTTATGCTCCAGAGATGATCAAAATGTGTAAACCACCACCTACTGACCAATCAGCTCTCTTAGACAATGATGTCACTGTTCCAGGGGATCTTTGGATCTTGGTTGGAGGAAGAAAATACATGATGCCTAGTTTCTATATATCGATCACAGAAAAGAATTACAATGAATGAGGTGCTCATTGAGACATGAGTAGATTTAGTAATGAGGCAGTGATTTTATATTGATATGCTTAATAAATATTTCACACACATTCTGTGATTTATTTATTTAGCCAGATTTTCCTTCCTCAGTTTAGGTGCAGAAACTGTGTTTCTTTAAATCTGTATTATGGATTCCCATTTCTCATATTTGTAAAAATTTGGGTGATGTTAAGTAGAGCATGCGTCTCCGAAGTCTCCCCTCTCATGTTTGTGATTCGTCATCTGGTGCAAACTCCGCCCCCTGTGAACACACTCATAACTAGACTAATCAAACCTGAATTGACTTAAAAAGTTGATGATGAGCTTCGTGACGCTGCTCATCCGCGACTCAGGTTGCTCGGGTTTGTCAAGTCATCTTCAAGACAACCTGATATGCTTAACCTTCATAGTACAGGAACCTAATCTCCTCAGGCAGGGAATTCCAAAGTCTCAGGGTTCTAACCACAAACGCACAGTCACCTCTGGTTTTAAGTTGAGTCTTTGGGATGGATAAAAGGGTTTCGGCTGAAAATCTCAGGCAGCATGATTGTGAGGGGTCGTGGTCGTAAGGGGATAGCAGCTCAGAGATACACCAAGACAGAAGGACCCTTAAAGGTGATCAAAAGAATTTTGAATTTGATAAGAAGATAAAGGTAGACAGCATAAAGATGCCAAAATAGGTGAAATATGGTGACATTCTTTCAATCAAATCGAAAGACATGCTGCAGCATTTTTGCACAAAAACATGCTGAATGGAATTAACAGACCTCTGGGAGAGAGAGGTTACAACTGAAAAGTAATTGTATTTTTGAAAAATTACTTGTAAAATATGAGGAACAGAATAAAACAGAGAAATTGTGGTTGCCATTGTGGTGGATGTTGTTCTTTTAAAAAATGGGAAATGCTGGTAGTAACACTGACATGACAATGAACAAATAAAAAAATAAAAAAAAACTTATTTAAATCTTAAATGTCATCATTTAAATATTTCATTTCTATATCCACAATTTGGAAGTAAACAAAAAAACTAAATTCTGAGTCACTGAGCTGTTGCTCTTTGCCTATATGTGATTTTTTTTTTGTTAATGTGCACTGCTGCACTTTCCAGTTCTGATGGCTTTAAAGCTCCGCTACAAACACTTGAGAAATTGTACAACCTTTCTGTTCAGCTAATTTGAGGCTTGAGATGAAAAGTGGCTCGTTCACGCTGCTCGTGCGGCTGTTTGTGTTTGCTACCTGTTGCTTACCTGTGTGGGAAGCTCTGGTTGTTGGTTTTTGGGTAACATTGATCTGATTATCCCCGGATACAATTCTGCCCCGGCTTGAGTCGCTGTACTCTCCCTGGCTCGCTGGTGGCTCAGGAGGAATTGTCAACTTTCTTCTACTTCTGCTGGCTCCGGGAGCTGTACCTGCTAACTCGCCGGCTAGCCGCTCCTCTTCTGGCGGTCGACTTCACTGAGGTAAGTGGAAACTTGTCTCAAGTGTGGTCGATTTAGCGGGTTGACGGTTGCTGCGGCTTGCTCTTGTGGCTTTCTCGGATCGGTGTCCCATAACTGTACACCGGGTTAACCCCTGGGGGTTCAGGAGCTTCACACTGCTTGCCCGTCTGCGTTTGGACGCATTTCTGACGAGTTGACGTTAAAAGTTTGTTCTGTGCTGTTCTTGCGTTTGGGACTTGGATCATCTGTCGGATATATACTGGCTTTGACCAACGCCTGGATTAAGACACCGAATTAAGAACACGGACTCAATAAAACAAAGATAGTAAGCCGGCCAGCGATTAGCCTAGCCTGGCTACACACCGGCTCTTCCGGGTTGCTACTACCTAGGGCAACCTAGCAACGGACGCAGCTTTGTTTTGGTCTTCCTGCAGACGCTCGGCGCTGAATGGAAAAGCAAGATGCCACCAAAAAAGCCAAATATCACAGATGAGGAAGTGGAGGACATAAAGAAGTCATTGAACTTTATGTCAGGGGAAATATCCAACATATCCAAACAGCAAAAAGTGATAATGAACTTAATGGATGAAATGAAGGAACTGGAAAAACAAAATGCTTAGAAGGATAAAAGGATATCCATGTCGGAGGGCCGTGTGGCAGACCTGGAACAATACTCCAGGATGAACGACCTTATTGTCAGCGGCCTGGACACTAAGGCCCGGTCCTATGCTAAGGCTGCAGCGGGAGATGGAGAGGTCACCGAGCCTGATCAGGACTCCCTGGAGAAGCAGGTGATCGACTTCCTTAACAGCAAGGAGATATCTTTGGACAGCAATGACATCGAGGCCTGTCATCCCCTCCCCCTAAGAGACAAAAACGTAAAACCTGCAATCATTATTCGACTTGTCAACAGAAAGCAAAAAACTGCACTGCTCAAACAGTGGAGGAAGCTGAGAGGAACAAATGTCTACCTGAATGAACACCTAACGGAAAAAAATGCAGACAGCGCCAGACAAGCACGCATCTTATGGAAACAAGACAAAATTCAATCAACATGGACATCAAACTGCAAAGTATTCATTAAACTTAAAGGATCACCGGAGGAGGCAAAAGTGCTGGTCATCAAGGACATCACAGAGCTGGACAAGTACAAGAATTAACAAATCATGGTAAACAAGAACTGAATCAATCGCGCTTATGGCAAACTTCTCACAACCAGG
>CAAKHG010008055.1:2366-12887 GCA_901007715.1 Dactylopterus volitans
TTTAACTGTCTGGATGAACAAGAGGACCCCCCCCCCCGCCGAATATATCATCCATGCAGCCGCCTTGTGAGAAGAAAGAAACACCCTAAAAACAGTTTCCTTGGAACTGCCATAGGACACTTATGCTTCAAGTCTCTCCCGAGACGCAAACAAGGGCACAAGAACAATCTGGAAATTCCAGGTTCCAATGTCAAGATTTCAAACTTCTGAGGCTGTACAGACACGTTTCCAATACTTCAAGGATTTTCACTGATGAGATGATAGAACATATTGCTCATCATACCAGTCTGTACTCTTCTTAGAAGTTGGAGGATCTAATGAAGACTATCCCTGACTACCCACTGTCTAGAAAATGACTGCAAGAATGAGAATTTTCAGTCAACCGCTGACTCTTCACACATGTCTGATGTGTCTCAAACTTTTTTTTTATCATATGGGTCCAGTGAATCATAGATTCAGTAAATTCAGTAAAGCTTGCAGGTGATTAGTACATTTGTCATGTCATGATTACATGTTGTTATAAAGATACAATAAATGGCTCATAGTATCTCTAAAAATGTCTTCTGTGAATTCATGTTTAATATGCATAATAGGTGCTGATGGAAAATCTATGTATTTAAAATCAAATTAACCAGACTACTTTAGGGTGTGTTACACAATTTGTGGTGTGTTGTAATATTTTACAAGTAATGTTAAGCAGGACTGCATCAAATCTTGCATATCTATTTTCACGTGAATATCATTACCTGAAACCTCACTGACTGCAACTCTAACAGTTTTCAAAATATAGTTACTGTTTTATTCCTCTTAGCTTTAAACTAAAGGTAAGTTTTAAGGTGTTGGATAAATGGAGCATGCAGTCACTTGTTACTTTTGCTAATGAAAACGTCACCTTTGGTATTCCCAAGCAACTCATATTCTAATTTTCTGTAGATGCTGTTGCACAAATTCTTTATGTTATAATACAGAAATATGTGAAAATCCCCTCCCCCAAAAAAAAGAAATTAAAAACTTGAAAGACAGTGGGAAAGCTGAGTTTGATGAGCAGCTTTTCGTAAACTTGTAAACACATATGAATTACTAAAAGTTCACTTATTGCATGTTACGTGAAGAGCACTGTAGTTAACAAAATTGCACACAACCTCAATATAAACTGACTAAAAAACAATGATGCTGACTTGTGTTGATATGATGATTTATCACCGTAGTAGTTAATACCTTTTTTGAGGAGCTACGTCCAATTCTGGATCAAAATTGAAGGGTTGGACTAATACATATATTAAACCAGATGTGTCTCGCGAAACACCTGAGCTTTGTTCAATTCAATAAAGAGTTTAAAAAAAAATCTTAATTGGAACAATAAGAGTATTAATTACAATGCTTTCTCTTATACTGATCATATTATTATTTTGATGGACTTTAGTAATACCCTACGACTTTTGCAATTTGTTTAGGTATTACACAAATTTATGGAAAACACTCAGTGCAGGTATAATATTTGAAAAGTCAACCTCCCCCTTATTTCCATGTTGTTTTAATTTTGGTTTAATTTCTGTGTGTCATACTGAACAACTCTTACTGACCATCTCCTCCTCCTCTGTTTGTCCTTCTCCTCATCTTCTTTAGGGGTTTGTGGTTGTTGCGGGGCACTCAGGCCTCGGTACAAGAGACTGGTAGACAACATCTTCCCCGAAGACCCAGAGGTAAGAGGCTCAAGTGACAGTCATGCCTTTTTCTAAACTAAACAACAGCATCGGCATTAAAAAAGAGTTTAATGTCGATGTCAAAGGATCAGTGTGCCATGCCTGGAGGGTTACCAGGGCTAGCGCCTGGTGGCGGGGCACTCGCCCATGGGGTTAGGGTTAGGGTTAGGCATGCCATAGAAACCATTCAAGTATCAAAATGTTGGGCTTCTTTTGCGAAATTGATTTCATTTGTTCAACAGGTTATACTTTTTTGAAATATTAAGCTTTTTTCATTAAAAATGTCCCATAAGAATGAATGGAGACAGCTAGAAATCCTTGAAAGTGCATCCTGCTTTCATAGTTAACTCCTTTGCCATACTTTGACTGAAAAACTCCATTTAAACTTTAAAACGTCAACAAGACTTTTGACAGTAAACAATCCATTTTCATTTGGATATGTCCTTTACGTTTTGAAATATCACAGTTTAAGTTTCAAGGTTTTTTTTAGAGCGTTTCAGAGTTCATAATGGGTATGTAGTGCGTGAGCTAGAGTGGTGATATCGCAGCTTAGAATGTAAATCCAAAAATCCAAAAGTGAGCCTTTTTTCACTCGCCGGTATTTTAACATATTTTGAACCGACACATTAAAAAAATATATCAGTGCAATCATTAGAGTCTCTTCTTTCTTCTTTCGGAGCATATAAAGTTTTAAGCCAGAGGTGCCATGGTCTTCATACGAAGGCAGGAGTTCGGCGGGTGTGCTTAGTAGACTTCAGGGGAAAACTGCATCTGCCTCTTAAGTAGTGGAAACATAAGGTTCGGGGCCCCAGAAAGGGTCAACTGATGATCTGGTTTTAATTCGCCGGCATTTTCGTGTTTTTGGGCCGACAGAGAAAACAATATATCGGTGATCATCAGAGTCTCTTCTTTCTGAGCATGTACAGTTTTTCTTTAATTCTTTCAGCAGTTATGATTCAAATGCATTTTCTGCATTAAAAGCAAATTCTAGTTAAAACAATGAATTTTTCCCCTGTATACAATTTTGTTTGCTTTGATGCCATCCAGTCTTTGACATCATCAAGCCATCAGTAAAATCTTCAGTCTGTCAGTCGACCAAGGACCCATTCCTATCTGATCAATCAGGAGTGGTTCTTTGTGAGCTGTATGCACTGGAGCGTAGGTCATGGCTCCTGTTGAAGTGCTGGTGCTGTATTTTGTGCTGAGCAAGGAAGTCAGGCTTCTACTAGCCATCCTGCTAATGTGGGAGTGAGTGCTTAGGCAGGTAATTGAATTTATACCCTCTTGGAGATTCTTCAACTTCATCATTAAAAGCTTTTCAGGGCCAAGTTGGGTCTTAAGTGGTAACAGCTTTGTCTAAAGTTCCTTTATCCACGTCTTCCAGCTCAGCATCTAGGCCCTGGACAGGCTTTGTTTTTTCAGCATCAAAATGCGGATAAAAATCCCCACAGGGGGTCCATACTTATGGTGACAATGGGCCTGAAACCTGTCTCTGCGAAGGCTCCCTTGACCAGTCGGCTCCTTTAGCTGGAAGGGTTGCATTTTTCCTACAAACAGCTGATGTTGATCCACCTTAACATAGAGCCATGCCGGGAGGACGAGTGCCCCTCACCATTTTCCTTCTCCTTATTTGCGCATTCAGCAATTTTAAGATGATGATGTTTTCAGAGCTAGTTAGCCAGCCAAATCACTACAAAATAGAATTACCTGAATATTTGCCAGTAATTCTGCCACTCCTCTTTTCCTTCACAATGTGAAAACACATCTATAACACAAACTCACTAAATACATCTACTCGCCGGTATATGTACTGTAATAACTGACTTTTGCATTTCAGTAGTTTTTAGAAGTGCTCTTTCACTCATCGCATATTGGTGCTCTGTCTAAATGTAAATGGGATCTCAGTGAACTGTTTATGTTGAAAGAACTCTCTTCCCCCTGACCAGATTAAAGTGCAGTGAAGTAGGTCAAGGGGAAAAAGGAGTAGGCGTAAATCTATGATCTTATTATACTTTTACGATTTATGTTTTGAATAGAAATTCAGTTCACACACTTTTACATTAGCTTACTTGCTTATGGAACAATCACAATACGTTAAATATATTTGTTGTTACTTCTTTACTGTGATCATTTTTTGGTAACACTTTATATTAAGGTGCAGGCAGATTTTAATTTAAGGATCACAGATTTTCAACAATTGAGTTCCTGTATTATCATAACGTATGACCTGCTTATACATTTGATGCCATATTGTATGACATGTTTTATGTTTATATATACACTGATACTTGTCGGTGTTTATTTCCTGGCAGTATTTGTTGTCAGCCTTGGGAAAACCTGAAACAGTGTTTTCATAAATGAGGTAATTGTACTTGTGCTGTCTTTGTTATTCTACCCCTGAATGAGAGGGAACCTCTCCATAGATCCATTTTTTTAAAGGTGCGATCGCTTGTTCATTGCAGTAGTTATGTATATATTAACTAAGTGTGAAAAGGAGGCAACTTTAGATTAGGGAACATGTGTTGGTTAATAAGCGTTCGACTACCAGTGAATTAGTAATGATCAAGATATCACTTTAGTATGGGGAACATATTCTAAGTAATAAAGACATAATTTAGAGTTATTTGGAAACTATTAACATTTGTAGTTTTATGTTTTCTTATGTAAGAACAGACTATATTTATTAAGTGTGGCAGAATAACTATTCTTGTGGTACTACCACCACCTTATAAAGTCCATACTAAGCAATGCATTTTGCGATTGTAATTCATATACAATAACTTCCCTACTTACTACTAATAAGCGATAATTCTGAGGTGATTAAGGGAAAATTTAGTTATTGGCTTATTGGTTGTATAATAAGGCTATGCAGAATAAAGCATTAATAAGTACTTAATAATGACCAATTAAGAGCCAATATGTTACTAATTTGAATGCTAATAATCAACTAATTAATGGTGAATAGTTGTACCTTAATATAAAGTGTTACCATTTTTTTTAGAAATGTATTAAATAGTCTACACATCAACACAGGTAATTACAAACATTTTCATTTTTTTAGATTATTAGATTTAAATTTTATAAATCCTCATTCAAGTCATGGAATGAGGACCTGCCGTCCTCATGTGTGGACATCACATATTGGGTTGTCTAGACTACAGTAATAAATATTGGCATTCAAGAACCTGGTGTCCCCTTACAAAGACAGTTTACTGCCACTTGGTGGTTGAATGGGGTATAACACATTATGCGTTAGATTCAAGATGGCCGACAACACACCAAGAAGTTCAGATGGCAACTCCCGACCCAAACTTCGACCAGGTAACAAATTTCATGGCTGATTCTTGTTCAGATATAATAATAATAATAATAATAATAATAATAAAAATAATAATCATCATCATAACAATAATAACAATAACAACAACAACAACTTTATTTATAGAACACCTTTCAAAACGAAGTTACAAAGTGCATTACAGTAAAACAGAGTACAAATGAATAAAAAGCAAAACAATAACAATATATATGTTATATATGCTAGTGCCTGACCATTCAAAGCTTTAAAAACAAGCAGTAAAATGTTAAAATTAATTCTAAAACACACTGGTAACCAGTGAAGGGCAGCAAGGACTGGTGTAATGTGGTCTCTTCTCCTAGCACCTGTTAAAAACCTGGCTGCAGCGTTTTGAACCAGCTGCAACCTTCGGATATTACGTCTGCTGATGTCAGAATAAAAAGCATTGCAGTAGTCCAGTCTGGAACCTATAAACGCATCTTCTGTAACTCTGCTGATGAGAGAAAAGGCCTGATCTTAGAAAATTGTCTAAGTCGGGCAAAACAGGATTGTAGAACTTTGGTCACTTGGGCATCAAAAGACAGGACAGAGTCAAAAATAACACCCAGGTTGCGGGCCTCGGTACGGATGTTGTAAGATCGACCACCTAGGCTCGAGGAAAGGTTGTTAATGCTACTAGTGCTGGGCCCTGGGGTGCGGGGGGTTATTATGGTGTCTGTTTGACACACAAAACAGATCCCTGGGGGACCCCACAAAAAAGATGCGCATGGGAGGAGGAAGCATCTCCCAACATAATGGAAAAGGACCTGTTGGATAAGTAAGAAGAGACCCAGTCCAATGCCACATCTCTGATACCAACAATGTTCTTCAGACGGCTAATCAGGATATTATGGTCCACTGTATCAAAGGCTGAGCGGAGGTCAAGGAGAATTAAAAGAGAACATTGGCCTGTATTGGCAGCCAGCAGTAGATCAGAAGCCTGAGGAGCAGAAGCCTGATTGAAATTTTTCAAACAATTGATTGGTGTTAATAAAAGAAATAATTTGCTTAGAAACAACTTTTTCTAAAATCTTTGATAAAAAGGCCGTTTAGAGATTGGTCGAAAATTACTTAAAACTAGGGTATCTAAGGAGGGTTTCTTTAAAAGTGGGTAAACAGTGGCATGTTTAAAAACGAACAGAAAAATACCAGTGGCCAGAGAGCAGTTAATGATTGCTAAAATATTTGGACCAAGTGTCTTGAGTACAGCTTTTAAAACCAAGTAGGAATGCAATCTGAAGGACAAATGGAAGATTTTGAGTCATGAACAGTGCTTTCCAGTCTCGACAGGGAAATTTCTTTGAAATGTGTGAGGGTTGTGGATGGGCTAGGGCCAACATCAAGTTCACTGAGTGTGTTGTGCTGCCTGATTTCCAGTATTTTATTAAAATAATTTAAGAATTCCTCATATCTCTCTGGGGTAGATTCAAGTGCTTGACAGGTTGGAGGTACAGTAACAGCATTTTTCAGTTTTAAAAAGGATTCTGGGATTATGACTATGATTTGCAATTAATTCAGTACTCGTACTCGTCATCTTCCGCTTATCTGGGTCTGGGTCTGGGTCGTGGGGGCAGCAGCTTCAGGAGGGAAGCCCAGACAGCCCTTGCCCCAGCCACTTCCGGCAGCTCCGCCGGAGGGACCCCAGGCGTTCCCAGGCCAGGCAAGAGATATAATCCCTCCACCTGGTCCTGGGTCGGCCACGAGGCCTGCTCACCTCTAACGGGAGGTGCTGATTCGCATCCCAGCCGCTTCACACTTGGCCGCAAACTGCCCCAGCAATAGCTGGAGGTCTCGGTTTGATAAGGCTAGAAGGACCACATCATCCACAAAAAGCAGTGACGAGATCCTCTGCTCACCGAACTTGACACCCTCCACCCCCTGGCTGTGCCTAGAAATTCTGTCCATAAAGGTTATGAACAGAACCGGTGACAAAGGCAGCCCTGGCGGAGTCCAACCCTCACTGGGAACGAGTCTGACTTAAAACCGGCTACACGAACCAAGCTCGTGCTCCTTTGGTAGAGGGACTGAATGGCCCTTAGCAAGGGACCACTCACCCCATACTCCTGGAGCACCCCCCACTGGATGCCCCTGGGTACACGGTCGTAGGCATCTCCAAGTCCACAAAACACATGTGGACTGGTTGGGCAAACTCCTACTTTCCTTCAAGCACCCCTGCAAGGGTAAAGAGCTGGTCCGTGGTTCCACGGCCAGGACGACAACCGCATTGTTCCTCCTCAATCCGAGGTTCAACTATCGATCGGACCCTCTTTTCCAGCACCCTGACGTAATCTTTCCTGGGGAGCCTGAGTAGTGTGATCCCCCTGGAGTTGGAGCACACCCTCTGGTCTCCTTTCTTAAAGATAGGGACCACCGGCCCAGTCTACCACTCCAAGGGCACTGCCCCCAATGACCACGCAATGTTGCAGAGGCGTGTCAGCCAGGACAGCCCTACCACCACCCCCAGGACGCAGTTGAAGCTCTGTCGGAGGTTGGAGTTGAAGACCAGCTTGACGGGTTCCTCCGCCAGGCATTCCCAACAGACCCTTCACTATCTGTTTGGGCCTGCCAGGTCTGCGCAACGGCTTCCCCTGCCACCTGATCCAGCTCACCACCAGGTAGTGATCAGTTGACAGCTCTGCACCTCTCTTCACCTGAGTGTCCAGGACATATGGCCACAGATCAGATGACACGGCCACAAAGTCGATCGTTGATCTGCGACCTAGGCCGTCATGGTGCCAAGAGCACTGATGAGCAACCTTATGTTCGAACATGGTGTTAGTTATGGACAGACTGTGACAAGCACAGAAGTCCAACGACTGAACACCACTCGGGGTTCAGATCGGGTAGGCCGTTCCTCCAAATCACGCCCCTCCAGGTCTTACTGTCATTGTCCATGTGAGTGTTGAAGTCTCCCAGCAGAACAATAGAGTCCTCAGTCGGAGTGCTGTCCAGCGCTTGTACTAGGGTCTCCAAAAAGGGTGGGTACTCTGCCATTTGAATAAGCACAAACAACAGTCAGGACCCGTTCCCTGACCCCAAGGCGTAGGGAAGCTACCCTTTCAACCAACCGGGAGAACCCCAACGTATAGGCCGAGAGTCTCGGGGCCAACAAAAAACCAACCCTGGCCCTCCGCCTCTCACCTTGGGCAACTCCAGCGTAGAAGAGTGTCCAACCCCTCTCAAGGACTTGGGTTCCAGAGCCAATGCTATGTGTGGAGGTGGGGCCAACTATATCTAGTCGGTAGCGCTCAACCTCCCCCACAAGCTCCAGCTCCTTCCCCGCCAGAGAGGTTCCATGTTCCGAGAGCCAGTTTCCCTAACCGGGGATCACACTGCCAAGGTTCCCTGCATTGGTCTGTCGACCAATCCACATTGCACCGGACCCTTCATGCTCCCCCTGCGGGTGATGGGCCCACTGGGGGGGTGCCCACTTTGGGCTGGGCCCGGCCGGGTCCCATGGGTGTAGGCCCGGCCACCAGGAGCTCGCACTCATGCCCCAACACCAGGCCTGGCTCCAGGGTGGGGCCCCGGTGTCCCTCCGGGCCGGGTACACATGTTCCTTCTGTTGTTTTCCACGAGGGTCTTCTGAACCGTTCTTTGTCTTCTCCCAGGACCCGTCTGCCTTGGGAGAGCCTACCAGGGGCAAAATGCCCTGGACAGCATAGCTCCTAGGTTCATTAGAGTATGCAAACTCCTCCACCACGATATAGTGACGGTTCAAGGAGGAGAATTAATTCGGTATCAAGTATAAATTCCTAAATACTTTGATTTTGCACTGATAAAGTGAATTCATTGAATATGTATAAAAGTGTTCAGTGTTTTTTATGGAAGTCAAATTTGACAAAAGTTAGTAACTAATAATTTACCATGCCGTTAAACAGGATGTAGATGTATGTGGACAGAGGGAGTTTTGTTCATTTTGTTGAAAGTGTCCACAAATATGGACAAGGGGAGTTAGTTTTGAAATTTTATTTTGGGCTGATTTTGGTAGAAAACAATACTTTTTCTCAAGTATAAGCAGATATAGCGCATCATAAATAAATCTACATATATTTTCATTTCTTTTACTCAAGGTGTTTTTTTCAGGGCGTTAATTCTTTGGCAAAAGCAATGGAGTTACTGTGGTTAATTGATGGAGACAACTCAGAGGTGGAAGATCTGTCAGACAGCGATGATCCTTTTGGGGGATACTGAATATCAACCCCCACGACAGGAGCGAAGTAGCAGAGAGGAGGATAGTCGTGACTGTGAGGACCTTATTCCACTGCCCACTCGGCGCACGTAAACGTCTCTGTGATGAATATGAAGGCTATTGTTGAGATCGTGAGATTGTCAGATCACAGACTCCTAAATGTTGCTCTCGGACACAGCAAGGTGAACCAAGCCATAAACGACAGTCCAACAAAGGGCGTGGGATGCGATGGAGGACTTCTCCACTAACACCAAATCAAGCCCAGTTTGAAAATCTGTCCCCCACTGGACTACAACAGTATATTGATAAAGATTTGATGAAAATGATTGCAGATTTCTCTAATGATACTTCACTGGCTAGAAGCGGGGACTCACTCAACACACCAAGTGATAAAACTTATCTTTTTTTTTGGTGCTTGTATTTTGATGTCTTTCATACCATATCCTGCAATCAGGATATACTGGTCCAAAGCCTTGAGATTCTCTGTCATCACTGAAAAGTTCACATGTGGCAGATTCTTCAGACTGAGGCAGTCACTCAAAGTGCTCATTAATGATGATGTTCCAGAAGATCAGAAAGACTATGATAAATTCTGGAAGGATAGGCCTTTTCTGAACCGCATTCTGAAAAGCTGCAAATCTCAGGCTTGACCAGAATCAGTTTCCTTCGATGAGCAGATGATTCCATTCACAGGAGGTTGTCAGTGTCGACACTATCTGCCAATGAAACCAAACCCAGTTGGCATGAAAAACTTGGCGCAACAACAGATGATATTGTGCTGGACATTTATCAAGGTGAAGATGCAATACTTCAGCAGGTTGAAGAACCACTAGAGGATCTTGGTTTGGGAGGCTTGCGGCTAGATCGTCTGTCCCAAAGTCTGCATCCTAATACAAATGCGTACTGTGATCGGTTCTTGGCATCAATCCAAAGTATGGAACACATGATGAAGAAGCGCAGGTGTGTTACAGGTATAGTCATGAAGAATCGGGTCGCTGCATTAGTGCAGAAGCTACCAAATGACAAAAATATGAAAAAGGACGGAAACGGTACCTCAGCACAAGTTACCACTGAGGATGGAAAGATTTGCATGGTGAAGTGGTATGACAATAAACCAGTATTAATGATGTCTGCTGTTCATGCTAGAGCCAGAAGACACCTGCCAGAGATGAGACATAAAACCGAAACGATATATGAACATCTCTCGACAGGTGGGTGGAGTGGCCCTTTTCGATGGAGTGATGAGTTTCTATTGCATGAGTGGCTGTACAAAGATACCGATTTAGCTT
>CAAKHG010008056.1:14812-31090 GCA_901007715.1 Dactylopterus volitans
TACAGTTCTTGAGAGCTACAGCACTGACATTTCTGTATTTAGACAAAAAGCGATTTTCATTTTCGGTATTTTTTTTTATTATTTATTTATATATTTATTTTATGGATTGCCTTTATAATGCCACCGATTTATGCTACCAGCTTCTGGAAAACAGAATTGTTTTTGCCATAGTTTATACTTTGGCAGTGTATGCTGAAAACATGTCTCATTACAGGTGATTTTCTTGTACCTTATTGATAATCTGGTGGAATATGGGCTCATCACTATGTTCATTAAAGTCACAGATCTTATTTTTCAAAGCCAACTTTCTCTCACAGACAGTGGAAAAATTTTGTTGTGTCATTATTGGATGCATCTGAAGCAACTGAAAAAAACGGTGTGTGTTTTGAGGTTTTGTCACTATGAAGATGAATGACTGGCTCTTTCTATTCTCTAAAATGGGTCTCCACAGAGGCAGGTGCAAGTACATGGACACTGCTTTTGTGACGTGACATTTTTTTTGCAATTTCTGAGTCTGGAAAATTAATAATGCTAGCTTACTACCACAGTCGGCTCACTTGTCTGACTGGGAGGTGCACATTGTGATAATGCTAGTTATTTCAGCTTCTGTTACCATTTTGTTTGATCTTAGGAGGAATACATCCTTAGATGGGCATATCTCTCTTTGACCTTTTTTTAGTGAGTCTCACATGACTGTGTTGCTTCCTGCCATATTCACAGAAAACTTTCTGAGAATCATCTTCCACTGGCTTCGCTCAGAGATATGTTATTTCCCAGTCTTTGCTCTAGCTGCATCTCCTCTTCTTTGTTGTAGTTTCCATCATTTTCTGCTAAATTCATAGCTTTCCTCTTTGTGGTGTGTGTTGTAAGTGATTTGCAATTTTCAGCAACATGTGTTCATAGCTTGACTGACATAAAACACAGTCAATGGATAAAAGCAAGATTTTAGACAAGTGTTTGTCCTGCAATGGTTTGACTTTTGAAAAATAGGAAAATGCTGTGCACTCCTGCACAAAGTAGGACACTTGGTCACGGTAATGCCATCATAGAGCTACCAAAAATGTGTACATAATACAGGAAAAACATATCCAAAGTAAACACAACTACACAGAAGTTCATATGAAAAAACACACATACTGCAAATAAGTTATGGTTGCCTCTAACCAATCTGTATTGATTTTGTTATTTTTATAAGAATTGATGCCTGTAGTAAGAATGCCAGTACCCAGTTAATTTTCTAAATTTATGCAAGGGAACACAATTTTAAGGCATGACATGAAGGCAAAGAAACAACACAGCATGAAGTAAAATCAAATTGCACACAAAATTTTATGCAGTTTGCAGTTGTCATTACAATGAATAATTCTAGTCCTGTTATTTCCAAGCTTGGTAGTTACAGTAGATTATTAATAAAAAGGAGTGAAGGAAATGAAAATTATGGCAAGATCATTATAGCTCATTACAAAAATGGAGGATCGGGATGTAGAATGGAGTCAACAAATGATGTTGAAAAGAAACTGAAACAAAATCAAGACTAGTCAGACATTTGGAGGAGTTTCTCAATTGTTTGTGACAAAACTGGAAACGAACTGGACTTGGTCAGTTTTGACAAATGTGCAAAAATACTAGTCTATAATGGACACAAATCCAGCACCCCTGGGGTGACACGGCACACCTGCTCTGTTCTCCCCGGTCAAGGTAAGCTGCTTTTCAAGGATAAACATACATTAAACAAGAAACTACTGAGAAATGTGTGTAAAGAAACCCCTTGAATCACTTTATGAATAGCCTATAAAATTACGCGTTTTCTCCTGCAGGACGAGAGAGGACACAAAATCAATGCATCTCTATTGTTGTGCGGGAATAATTTCTCAGAGTTTTGTGGATGTGGGTGGGAGTATAACACACACGTTGCGGTTGTGGGCAGTCATGGTCAGAAATTCAGCGGGAGCAGGCAGGAGCGGGATGAAGATAACAGTCCTGCGCGGAGCTCTAGGCCGAACCACATGTCCATTATGCGGTTTCAATGCACGATTGCCACCCAGTTAGAAAACTGTATTCACTCCAACCATGGTATGGTATGAAGTGACATCTTGCCTTTTTGAGTTAGGTAAGATAATGAGGCAACTGTCTCATTCCTATTCCAAATCCTAAAAGGATTGAACTTTGACTGCATCAACTTAATCTGAGATATTTAATAACCAAATGAGCTCCCACAATGCACAACAATGTAATGATGCTAACACACTAGCACCTCATATTCCACAATAAATGGACTGCATTTATATAGCACTTTTCTACCTTTGAAGGTACTCAAAGTGCTTTACACTACATGGTCACATTCACCCATTCACACACACATTCATACACTGATGGCGCCAACCAGGACAAATCAGGGATCCAGTATCTTGCTCAAGGACACTTCGACAAAGTCTCTGCAGGAGATGAGGATCAAACCAGGAACCTTCTGGTTCCTAGACAATCGCTCTACCAACTGAGCCATGCCGCCCCATACAATACGATCCGGGGGTGTCATATCTGAAGAAAAACCTGAATGTTGTGGTAAATGCTAATTGCATTTACGATGTTCTGTTTTTAACATTTTCATGTTCACCACTGCCATCTGTATGTGAAGTTCTTTCCTGATTTTGTACACATAAGCACAGGGAAGAGTGATCCATGGTCAAAGTTGTTTCTAAATTCTAAGCTAAACTCACCCCATTTCAAAAGTAAAACTCTCTGGGGCTGAAGACGCTCTAGCATTTATTTTTGCTGACCCATAACCTGTACACAAAGTACTTTATGCTGCTTTGTTTACAGCAATACTGCGAGCAAAGTCTCTCTGCTTGTTGCACTCTCTCTCTTTTTCTCTCTCTGTCTTCCTCTTTGTCCTCATTGAGCCATCCCTTAAAGCACTCATGGACAAATATGGCCCCCAAGTGAAACTTAAGTAAGTTAGTGTCCTCTTTCCTTTCATTCGACAGTAAGGGATGAGAGACTTAAAAATACTGACATTGAGTGCAACCTTGATCTCAAACAAAATCTCACTGCATCCATGCTGGAAAACTTATATGGCTCTCGGAAGGAGGCAGTATATGACACTGGATGTTTAATGGACTTAGAAAGGGAGTGGACTGTCTTCACCGTTCCTATTATGATAATTAAAAGCAGTGCTTTACTGACAATGTCATTTCTCACAATGTAAATATCTTAGTTATGCTTCAGCCTCCTAAATTGGTTACATTTAGGAGTTAAATTGGGCTGGGGCTGTCTGAAGCTGAGCTCCAGCACCTAGGCCTGTGCGAGACTATGGATGCTCAGCCGGTACCTCAGTGAAAATGGCTAAATTGACTGTGATGATTTCTATGCTTATATCAAATAACATTGAGACATTACAGTTTCTAATGAGGATACTTTGTTATGAGTGAGTGAGGGACAATTGTATACAAATTTTGATGATGCATGTGGATAGACAGACGTGTAAAACAGAACAGAAAATGAATAAATGAATGCCTGTATACTGTTAAGACATTGTATTTGACCATAGTCAGTAAATATTAGCCTCATCTTGTCTTCATTCAGTGATGCAGGTCTGTATTTCAACGATATTCAAGTTTGAGGTACCTACATTACCAAAAACGCACATTATTACACAAGTAGTACTACAGTATTAAATTAAAAAAAAAATCTGTAGAGTTAATTAATGCATGCATGAAGCTGACTATTACTTATTGTGTAACTCCAGTCTTCATTCAGTGACTGAATAATGTAGGCTGACAAAATATTATATTTAGATGATAGTAAAACAGTCCTTGAGTCTATATTTGATCAGTAGTGGACAGCAAACATACTTTGTTACATTACTAAGTAATATTTTGGAGTATCTGTGGATGACTTTATTATTCAGTGTTGGCAATGAATTATATTCGTGGAAGAACTTTACTCTGCACTTTGTTATATTTGCGTCAAACTGGTGCATTACACTGTACAAAGTCAAAACAACTAAATATAATGTATCTGCAAGTGTCAAGATGTAAGCTCAGTGTGTTACTTTATTAATATTTTCATATAACCTCAGACAACTCCAAAAATGTCAACATCTCTAACAAAACGATTTTTGAAACAATGGCACAAGAAGAAAAATATCGCAATAGTCCAGCTATATCTGCTAAACATCAACTTATGGTGAGCCTGTTAGTATGTTGACAGCAATTACTAAATCACAAATTAGTATTTGATACAATGGCTAGCGTGGCTGTAGAGTAGTAGTTAGTTTTGAACATTTTACAAACACTCAGCAGTTCAGCAAATTGTTGGAACCCAGGGTGAATTGTTCAGTCTCAATGCAAACTGAAAAAGGGTTAGGGCCATTATCTTGAACCCGTTTTCCACTTTTCTTCCTTTTTTCCACTTCTCCTATCCCTTTGTCTCTGCGTTATCCCATATCTCTCTCCACCATCCCTCTCTAATCTCTTGCTGTTGATCCCTGAGGATCTATGCAGTGGGAGAATGCTGCCATAAGCCTTGGCATTCAAATGTTGTTTGTAGCTTTGTTGCCCATGAATTTCAATATACCACACAAGAGTATGGGCAGGCAGGTAGGCTGCCTTACCTTGCTTGAAGCAAGATAACAATAAAACTTCTCTGACATCATAGCCACAAAGTACCACGTAGCTCTTAGGTACCGTCAGAATCTTTTTTTTTTTTAATGTGCCTGTTTAGGCTTATCTCTGCACAGAGCCTGCACAGGCCAAGGTCAATTTCATGCCTGGGCAACGGGGTGCTCATTCTGAGGGGTGGAGGAATCACTGTTGTGGACAGCCACTTGCCTCTGGAAGCGGGCCAAGAGCAATAAAATATAAACCATAACTTGACAAAAACAAATGGTTCACAGCCAGGAAAGTGTAGCGCACTGATAGTCCTAAGCTACATCAGTGAACAATGAAAGGAAAACCATTTGGCCTTTAATGGTTGTCACTGATAGATACCTTTTTCCCCTATAAAGCATATTGCAGCTGACATCAAATTATCCTATAGCATGTCATTGCGAGCAGGTCATCGAGCCCTAATATGGCAGGCAGACAGGCACACCAATGTAGCAGAACAATGGGACAATCATAGACAAAAACTGTGACCCAGACCTGAAGTACATGTCTCTAAGGTGTCTGCCTTTTTTTCCACCGAGAGCTGCCTGTATAGATCGTTAGGGCTGTGTACAATACACCTGACGTTGGCGTAAACACAACACTCTCTTTCCTGCTGAACTTCATTAACGAACAGCAGTAGGCCCACCCCGACGGTGTTCACATAATTTCAGGAGACTTTAATGAGGCCAACTTGAAGACTGTACTGCCGAAGTTATATCAGCAGGTCAAGTGTTCTACTCGAGGGGAGAATACTCTTGATCATGTTTACACCAACATTAAGCATGCGTACAGAGCCATACCCCTTTTCCACCTCGGCCAGTCAGACCATCTTTCCGTCCTGCTTTCTCCAGCCTGCACCCCCCTCTGACAAAGAAGTCTCCCATCACCATCCTGAATGATTACCATCCGGTGGCCCTCACTCCGGTAATCATGAAGTGCTTTGAGAGACTAATTTTTCAGCACATCAAGGACTTTCTCCCCCCAGATTTCGACCCCCACCAGTTCGCATATCAGGCAAACAGATGATGACGCCATTGCCGTAGCTCTCCATTCTGCGCTGAACCACCTGGAGCAGCAGCAGAGCTACGTCCCGATGCTCTTCTTGGATTACAGTTCAGCCTTTAACACAATAATCCCGGACATTGTGATCACAAAACTGGTCACTCTCGGTCTCCCCCCTCTCACATGTGCCTGGATAAGGGACTTTCTTACCAACTGTCCCCAGACTGTGAGACTTGGCCCCAACCTATCCTCCACCCGCACAATGAGCACAGGCTGTCCACACGGCTGTGTGCTGAGCTGAACCCCTCCTGTACTGTCTCTACACCCTGACTGCAGTTTAGCCCACAATAATAACCTCATCGTCAAGTTTGCTGACGACGCCACAGTGGTCTGACTCATCTCAAAGAGAGACGAGGCACCCTAAGGAGAGGAGGTCCTGAAGTTGGCAGCCTGGTGTTCAGAGAATAACCTCACTCTGAACACCAAGAAAACCAAAGAGATTATTGTTGACTTCAGGAAGCACAACCCCAACCAAGCCCCCCTTCATATCAACAGTGAGTGTGTGCAGAGGCTCTACAGGGTCTTGTTTTACCGCTGTGCTCATCTCTGCTGACATGTCCTGGACAGAGAACATCACGGTAGTTGCCAAGAAGGCTCAGTGGCGGCTACACTTCCTGAGAGCCCTCAGGAAGTACAAATTGGACTCCAACCTGCTGCAGACCTTCTACCACTCATCCATGGAGAGCCCGCTGTTGTGCTCAGAGCCCTATTGCCACGCAGTGAGCATCATTTGTTGAGCTCACACTGTGGGGCAGTGTTGGGGCCTTGAAACACAGGCTTCATAAATGCGGTCCTTTTATTATTATTTTTGTTGGTTATCAACATGAATAAAATATTAATATTTAGGTATTAATATTTACTATAAAACAATAATGTAAAATTAAATCCACCTCACAGCACCAGATAACCAATGTCACAAATCAGTCTCAAAAGTTATTCTGTTAACACATAACTTGATTGTTAATTAAATTAATATAGTATAGTATAGTATAATCAAATTACTTTATTAACAGTAGCACAGATGAAGGATTATAAGTTATTTTCAGAAAAGTGGCAAAATTCACTTTGTACAACATCAACAGACAACCAAGTTTGAAGAAGTTTATTGAATAGCAAAGGAAAGTGAAACAATCACGCTACAAAGGTGCTATGTACAGTGTGTGTGCGTGTGCGTGTGCGTGTGTGTGTGTGTGTGTGTGTGTGTGTGTGTGTGTGTGTGTGGTGCGGTCTTCAGCTGACCAGTGCAATGTGGGGGAGGGGAACAAGGGTGTGACCCTTTGTTCACTGTTGAAACACAGGACTCAGATGACTAGTCAAACTGCTAACGACAGACTAAACACAATAACCATAATATTGAATTGTATCAATGTACATCAGCAGGGTAGAAAAGCTTTATGTTTAGTTGAATGTAGACGACGCAAGCTGACTAGGCCCAGTACGTTACCACGTCCTGTGTATGAGAAAGATGCCGTTGATGTCCTGGTTTGCAGGCCTGCAGTTTGATGCTATTCGGTTGATTGCAAAGTTCAGCTATTGCAATGTTCAGTTGGGTTGCCAATTGGTTGTCCTTTTCCCGGTGGGAAGGCGGTGAAGTCTTGGCTGTGTTTGGAGTTTTGTTTCCTCTGGTGGAGTTAGTCCAGGCTAACTCAGTGGCTCTTTGGTTGGTTAAAGTCAACTGGCAGACTTGTGTTGTGCCAGTGGTGCTCATCTTGACCAAGACTAGGTCCAGTGGAGGCTTCTGCCTTGTGCAGGCCTCATGGAGGGGAGAAGCAGCAGCAGCAGCTGTGGAGCTGCTGGAGATCTGCAGAGCTGATTAGATAAGAAGAGCAAGAGAGTGGAGCACCCAAGAGAGGAAGAGAGCAAGAGAGGAAGACCCAAGAGAGCAAGCGAGGAAGAGACCGGGTGTCTCCTTTTTATATGGCCTGGTGACCTCAGGGGTCCTGGCCATATAATAGCCAATCGAAGTTGGAGTTGGGGGTTTCCACCCAAGTGTGAAAACTTGAGGAATGCTGGGAGAATGAGCTCAGTGGCTTCCTTTGCTCTGCAGACAAAGGACGCCATGCAGCCTTATCCTCCATTTTGTAGGGACTAGGGCACAACACTGCTGACATACTGTATCACAGTACGATACAGCAGCTGCAGCCTTGAAGACAGGGAGAGGCTCCAGAGAGTAGTGAAGGCAGCACAGAAGATCATCGGCTGCCCTTTCCACTCCCTGATGGGCATTTACACCTACCAATGCCTCAGCAGAGCCAAGAATATTATCAAGGACAGCTCCCACCCTAGCTCTGACCTGTTTGATCTGTTGCTCTCAGTGAGGCGCTACAAGTGCATCAGGACAAAAACAAACAGATTAAAAAACGGCTTCTTTCCTAAAGCCATAACCATCCTGTATTCAAATAAGCGCTGAATTTATAACCTAACCCGTGGACTCTCTTTTCCCATTACTGTACACTGTGAGACACCATACTATGCAATACTTTACAATGTGCATAGATTATAAACACAACACTGTACATAGCACAGTATTTATTTTTCTCTCTAAATTCTACATAGGAGTGACAATCACAGCTTCTGGCATGGACAATTGTAACAGTGACTCCACCACTGATAGAAGTGACAATCACGGCTTCTGGCTTGGATCATTGACAGTGCCTCCGTCGCCACTTCTGGCTTGGACATCCGTCGCAGTGACTCCGCTGCTGAAAGACGTGACAACCATAGCTTCTGGACAGATCCCGCTGATGTCGCGGTTCTGTGCCAATAGAAGTAATCATCACGGCTTCTGGAATCAGGCTGATCATCCCCTGTGGCGTGCGTCCTGACCCACGGCAGAAGCACCAACTGCCTTCAGGCCTGCAGATCTTCCTTGCTGGTTAAGCAATCTCCTCCCCCCTCTTAGTGCTAGTAAAGCACAGAATTACCTGGATCGAGACCTCGGATTTGCACGCAGATGAAATGCCAGGTAGCTATCCACTTACACACCCACAAACACACACACAGTGCTTGTTGTGGTTTGATTGTATCTGTCCGTATGTAGTTAGAGAGTAGTTTTAATATAGAGCTGGATCTGTGTGTAGTAGTGATATTAATTATTTATTGATTTTACTGCTGTTCATAAATCCCGTTACATTTTAAAGAGAAGTTTTAATTGTTTTGCTTGTGTGCTAGCTGGTTGACAGGATCAGTGCTGACCTCAACTGCTTTTTTGGTCACGCTTTTAATGCCAGTATTCCCTGAATATTGGCATTTTTAGATGAACATATTTTGAGACTGATTTCACTTGTTTGGTTATTGGTCTGGGTTTTCCCGGTGGTGCCCGGTGGTGCCTTGGGAAACCCAGAGCAAGGTTTTTAATTAATTTTGCTTAGTTAATCTTTCTTAATTTTGATAATCATCTTTTATGATTATCAATAATTATCAATACACTGATAACCAAATGTAGCTCCAACCATGCACGTTCATGGTGCCCGTGTGCAAGCCTATAATATCAACACTGCCCAACAGTGTGAGCACATCATGTATAATTCATTAAATCACCAAACCGTTGACAGCTACTTTAAAAGATGAGTGGGGATGATTGAGAAACTCGGCAAGGAAACGTTATTCCTGCCCGCGTCTCAGTCCACAACCTGAGTCAGCCTGAGTAGTGTACAGAGAGACGACTAAACTCAGCCTGTCACTCAGTGCATTTTTGCTTTTCAAGGGGTTATGAGCAGCACACGTTCTCCGGGTGGTTTCTCATAATATTATGAAATGTGCTGACGTAGTTAAATAAGCACGCACACAATCAGCAGGTAAACATGCGTAAATCACCAAACCGTAGACAAGTACTTTAAAAGATGTGAGGGGACAATGAAGAAAAAGACAAAGAAACACTATTTCTGCCCACAGTCAGTGCACAACCTGGTAGTGTACAGAAGCACATAGAGTTGGATTTATGCATATGCTGTACCTCAGAGTTGTATGTCATTCTCCTTTTTAACAAGCAAAATTCTTTTAATGGTGCAGAAACAAAAATCCAAAGTAGAATGAAAGATAAAACGCAGATGATGTTAAAGTTGGATTGAGTTTTTTAGATCTTACATCAAGTGAAATGGTGAAGTAATGAGATTAGAAAGCGGTATTTTCTCAACCTGCCAAACACAGTGCAGTCAGACATCATTGAATGATGTTGAACATGAGCTGTCATCTGCAGACATCTCGTCTTGTTTTGTAAACAACACAAACAACAAGCCATCACTTGATGTTAATAAACATTTCATAGTGTGAAGAAAGAGTGAGCATGTGCGAGCTGTGCACATGCAATCCAACAAACAAAAAACGGGCAAAATACCTGACTCCCTCTTCTACATCTAACAGAACAAACCAATGAGGTCTTTCCCTCCACTCAAACGCACACTTTCCCTGAAAGTTACAATCCTTGTTTTGGCCTTGGCAGTTGGAGCTTTCATTTCTGCAGGGAATCAGATGTGCTCAGAGACTACAACTGGTGAAAATACAGACATTTTTCAGCTAAAATTCTGAAAATAAAACAAAGCACAAAATATTACAACACAAGTATTTAAAGTGAACTACAGCATGTCTTGTGCTGCTTAACCATTAGACAACAGATGGAGTCACATGGTGCAGAATCACTGTGCAATGTAAATTTAGCTCATTTAGCTATTCTCACATGAACCTTAGCCATGTTATCCGGTTTCTTTATATTGCACAGTAATAAAAAAAATCATTAAAAAGCATAAGAATACCTGGTACTTTTGCTGCAATATCTAGAAGCATGAACCAGTCATCAGCAGTTTCATTTATAGGACTGTTCTCTCCGTTTTCAACACCGTGTGACGAGAAAAATAATCTGAAGGATGTGGGTACCTGGAGATACATAGGGCGTTTCTCTGGGAACAACATCCAGTAGCAGAAACCAGTCATCTTATTGCCTGATTTGCTGGTACATTTTCTGAACTAGAGTTGTTTCTTTGGGAAGCTTCTATTCCTCTCTCTGTACCATGACTTTCATGGTCTCCGCTTGTATTCTTTCAAGCACAGTGGAGATGCTTTCTTGCAGGGTGAGAGCTGTTGCTTACACATGAGATGGAGGTATGTGCAAGTGTGTGAAGTCATATTGTTGTATTACACAAGTAACTGGTCATAAAAATATTTATTCTGTAAGCTATTCTTGCTGAGACTGAGACTCTCCAGTTCCTACAAAAACTAACAGCATTCAACCAGGTCAGGGGTTGATGACTAGTCATTGATATTGACACCTTACAAACTCCAGCCTTCTCCAGAATTGCCAGGTACCCAGAACTGAGTGGAGCTGCACAGAGGCTTTCTTAGTCTATTTATAGCATTTTTTTTTCTTGGGCATGGCTTTATGGCATCATTAAACATATCCATCCGCTCTGGTTTGTTTGCTTTGATAACCACATTGCTCGTTTTCCTTCAGTCAGATGTTTCACTTATCAGAAGGGTGAAAAATTCAAATGTAGATAATCTGGTACTTTCCTTGGCATGATCCCTGGGTAGCTCTTAAAAATACAACAGGTTTTTCTCACATCGTTAAATATGCATGAGCATTTCCAGGCTTCAGGCTGCTGCTCATCTTTTTTTCTGAGAAGTTCTGGCTTGACGTTTGCTGCACAACGGCTTTCATTTGATCATACAGTGGCAGCTTTATGTTCAGCATCTACACTTGATTGAAACTTGAGTAATTCCCATGGCAGCAGAATCCGGTGACATATACGAGTCATCACCGCTGTGTGCAATGGTCTGTAGTGCTGATTGCTTGTCTTACTGCTTTCGTTTTGTTTTCTACAAGTGCAAACCTTTTCTCCTTTTTTGTTTTAGACCAAAACTTTCGAGGTTAAAGTGTCTTAAATATCTGACTCAGCATATTTCACTGAGGTAACTATCAAGATAAGAGTAAAGAAACAAGATACTTGAACACACTAGTAGCTAAAAAAAAAAAAAAAACAACAATATTTTGTAGGAAGCAAGCAGGGTGAGAGTTGTTGCTTACACACAAGCCATTTCAAAGTATATTATTGATAATTTGATAATAAGTGCAAATGCACAGTTGTGCTTCTCAGTGATTGTATCAATGCAGCTGATAGTGAAATATCAGTAACTATACTGGGGTATACACAGGCATATTTACCCATCAGCTGTGAGGGATAGTGGAATGGTTTTGAAAATGTGTAAGTTATATTTTTTACTACAAGAAAATGACTTATTTTCAAGTAATCCTGAATGCATAAGGACACAGATCGTCAACATTTTCCGCAAATTTGTGGTGATCTGGCACTTTGGAACAATCTTCTTACTGTTAAAATGAAAATTTTACACAGATCAATCACTTGTTTTCCATGATTCCTTTCAAGCCCACAGGAAAGTGGTTCTTAAAACTAGAGTTCGCCATGACAAAACTTTATTCAAAGAATAAAAAAACACAAACTAGTATCTATGATTAGTCCTATCCCCCCCTTCAAAAAAATAAATTGGAAAAAGGATTGGATGCACCTAATTCAGGAATTACTACTTACTAATTACAGGAATTGGCCGATAAACTGCAATATGTAATTAAACGGTTGAAACCAAATACAGATTAAAACTCCTGGCAAGAACTTGAACAGGTAGACTGTTGTATCATCAAAATCTCTGATCTCCACTTCCTTACTATAACCCTGAAGAAGCACAACTGCTTCAAAAACCCTATGATTGCCTCCACCCTCTCTGCTTGGTGGGAGACTCTAGAGGCCATAGGTTCCCAGCTGGAACCATGTATGCTCTCACCAATCGGGCACAACCCAGACTTCGCAAATACAAAGTCCCCCTACATCTTAGCACCTGGGAGCAGAAATGAATCACTCACCTCCAGCACCTCTTCCAGAATAACTCGCTTTTGAAACATTTTTAAAATAAAAAGTGGAAATTTTCTCCAGTACTTACAAGTGACAAAGACAAATAATTTAAAAAAAAATCCAATGCTCAAGAATACCAAACAGCCTTCAGAATTGTCAGTTTGATCACAAAACTTCCTCCAAAAAAGAAGAAGTTAATCTCTAGTAATCTCTAATTCTATGCATCTACCAATCTCAAAATGGGAATCAGATCTGACCTCGTCTGCCGACCTCCACTTCTGAACACAGATTTGCCAAAATACATTTAATAAGGAACAAAAATTCAAATCTACAACTGATTCAGTTCAAATTACTACTGCACGGATCCCATATAACCCAACACAAGATGCATAGAATGGGTTTCTCTAACTCCTATATATGTACTCAATGCACCCAGAACACACAAGATACTTATTTTTTATACTTTCTGGCTCTGTTCCCCGGTACAGAGTAACAAGAAAACTCTTCTCCTTCTTGGACTACATAATCCCACTAACTCCTAACCTTTGCCTCACTGGTGATCTGACCACAATCTCCTTGACAATCCATCTATCCGAATCTGTTCTCATAGCTCTAGCCATCGCCAAGAAAGCAATTCTAATTAAGTGGAAAAATAAACAGTCTCTCAACGTCTTCCACTGACTGAACCTCCCGTCAGAATATATATCGCGGAAGATCATATAATTCATTTACTATACAAATAAATGGGCAGCATTTATTGTCTCACAAAACCTAAATCTGCATCTTGATCTTGCCTGGCAGCAAATGCCATCCCTGCACATATATGTACCCTCACTGTACCTTTACTCCTGTTAATAATATTACAATTCCTGCTTATGTTGGTTTCTGTTAACACCCTCCACATTTAGGAACAGCTCGGCGGTTGCCTGGCCCACAACATCTTGAGCATGCTTTAGGGGTGGTTGGGGAGGTCCTCTACTCTCCTCAGCTGGCCAGTGTTTGTTTGCGGTGGCTGCCAGGGTGGGATGCATGGCTCGATTACAGAATGAGGGATGGGGTCCGGCCCGGGGCACAGGGCTGCTTGCGGGGTCGGCGGCATCGATGCTTCTCTGACTGGGGACTGAGCCCTCACCTGCCTGCTTCTTAAATTCCGCCATTGTCCCTCCTCACTCACCACATACCCACAGGCACATCTTGGCACACTATACACAAACATACAATTTTAATGCACCACACTTTGTGGGTCGGATTGGGGAAGGTTCAGGGTGCACTCTGTCAGGGTAGGCTGTCGGTCAGCCGTGTGCTTGAGCCCACTGAAACACACTGAGGGCAGAAGAGTGGCTCGCTGGGTTTGGTGCCTCATGGCCTCCAGCGTGCCGGGGGTGGGCCCGGGGAGCCTGGGCTCCTGACCCGACTCTGAGCCCTGGTAATGGTCTCACTCATACTCAGTGAATGTCCTTAACATGTGCAGCTCCACTTGCCAGCCTTTGTCGGACCACTCCATGAAGAATTGATGAATCCAGCAAAAAAAAAGTGGGCTGAATGGTTCTTTCATTCTTTCACAAGGTTCCTCCTATCTTCAGCTAGACTCCATTGTTGGAACACCTCCACTATCAGGGCATCTCTCCAGAAAAAACAAAACAAAAAAAACACAGAAATCCTTTGCACCCAAATCATCACGTGGGAGGTGGCAGGAGAAAAAAAATGCCACACCATCCTCCTCTTCATCAGATTTTACCAGCACCACCCTCTTCCCTTCCCCTGTTCATCTTTCTACATTTTTCCTATTCTCTCCTCTCCTCTACATTCACCGTGGTGCAGCACTCCCCTTCCTGCCTCACAAGATAACTTAACTCAGTAAAGATCAACAAACTAGCTTCTAGGTAGGGCCGGTGATAGTCACCCACACACACACACTGAAAATAATTTATTAAGCTGCAAGAGGAAAAATGCATGAATCTCATATAAAGTTGACACCTTTTGTGGTGTTAAACTTTGATGACAAATACAGACAAGAGAAAAGAAACAAAAGGAGAGGGTTGTCAAATTAAGACAACTCTAAGGGATAGAAATTATGCAGAGAGCAGGGGAAATTATTGGATTTGATTACTAAATTCACTTTGGACATTTGGAACAGGGTAATAAAGACATACAAACTGGAAGAAGAGACCAAGATTTTGAGATGGTTGGCACACAACAGAGGATTTCGGCCAGGAAAAGATGACCAGAATTTCAAGAGGTGGTAGAGGTGTGGTTTCGCGGCAATGTGTATAATTATGGAAAAAGGGGATATCCAAATTTTTAAACATCTTCGGGACAGATTTGGTGTGGGGGAAGGAGTCTATTATCAGTACATACAGGTTAGAGATTACTTTGTAAAGAACTAAAAATAGATAAGTCTAGAGAGCAGAACAAGGTGATCCAACTAATGATAAACACATACAAAGGAAAGAAAGTTAGGGCAATACCAGCCTTTTGGCTGGTATTGCCCTGGCACTGCCCTGGCACTGCTTAAGAACAGAGGTAACTCAACTAAATATGTAAAACAAAAATGGGATAGGGAACTGGGGATATAGATAATGGACAGAGAATGGAGGAATATGTGTAGGGTACAGCACTCAGCCACTGCTTCAAAGGTGTGGAGGGAGTTCAGTTGGAAAAACATCATCCAATACTTAATAACTCCAAACGTGATGGGGAGGTATGCACCAGAGCATAATGTATGTTGGAGACAGTGTGGTAAGGTTGGGGCAGATCACACGCATATATTCTAGAAGTGTCCAAAGATGAGGGAATTTTGGGTAGGTAAAGTATTGAAGAGGATATTGGGATATGAACTACCCAAGACTGCCTTGGTTTTATATCTAGGGAATCTGACAGAGGAAAACATTTGGGCACATATGTCCAGTCAAGGTACTACTGGCTGCCAGTAAGAAAGCAGTAACAATTTTATACCAGTAACATGGTATAAAATTGATCAAGACTTAAACTTGCATCACAGTATTTTTACAGTGAGTTATTGCTACTTTTACTTAAAGGTGTACAATTTTCAGAGATAAAAACTCACACTTTTTGCTGTGGCACATAGTCGTCTATAGTAATTAGTAATGAAGTAGCCTATATTTTTTGAATGACAGGTTTTACGTCCAATCATGTTTTAAATCTAACATTCAAATAACTGAAACTCAGAAATGGCTTTCCAAACTGTTTTGTATGCAATATATAAAGCTAGCTGTGAGTTACCAAAATGACTGCAGCCTCACTTTATTTTCTCTCTGTCTGTGTCTGTCTCTCGTACATTGCAAATGGGAGCAAGAAAGAAAAGTTCTGGCTAAAACCCGGAATATTTCCAGTCTGTGGTCCCATCTCATGATTCATCATTGTGAGTAAAAAGTTGACACTCTTGTGGTGTTAAACTTTGATGACAAATGCATACACAAAAAAAGAAGCAAATTGATAAATTATTTCTCAAAAAGGGACCCAACGCGGCTTTAAAGCATCAATTCAGCTTTGAGCGTCATCTCCTCAGACCTGTCAATCATCGCATGATTCACAAGTAAAGTGTCTGACCTGATAGCCACGGAACCATGTCATCAGTAAAGGCTGCAAAGCTGCAGCATTTTTACAATATTATGTGACCTTAATGCTGCACACACAGCATCAGCGCTGAAAAAACAATTAAAATGAGCACATGCATTTGAACTTTTAGT
>CAAKHG010008067.1:3402-23021 GCA_901007715.1 Dactylopterus volitans
CCCACCAAATTTTGCCCAGAGCTTGGAAACACGCGACTCCCCTGGTCCCTCACGTTGGAGCTCATCCAGCCGCTAATCCCGCCGAACGGAATCGTGCCACAAATCATTTCGCCTGTCATTACCTTGATTTTGACCCGCATTGCGTGGTCGCGAGCAGGGCGGCGCGGCTTAAACGCATTCATATTCATGGGCTGGGCTGCTTCGTTTATCTTCACCGGGACTGGATTGCTTGCCAAATTGTCAACATGTCCTTCTGCGCTGCTCACGCTCCTTCCACGAGAGCGCCGCTCCAGTAAAAAAAAAAAAAAAAACAACAACAAAAGAAGAAGAAGAAGCTTTGTAGGAATAATAAATATGAAGGAATAACAGAATTTCTCCAGTCGCACGGAAAGGCTTTGAGAACATTTTACCCTCGCAATGGCCAAGTTCCAAGTTCCAAGTTGTTTGTGTGCTCTGTTCTTGCTTTGATACGCGATAGCTGGCGGTCCTTCTCGCTGTTGGTAATGAAATTAATCGAGAGATCGGCGTTTGCCTCGGAGCTCTGCACCGGCTACTTGTTTCTTCGTTAAACCTCGCTTGGTTTGGCTCCCTGTGCACATGAGGCTCGTGTTGTGATTTTGTCCCTCGCGTTTGTCCCGGAACAACCATGGCCAACTCCATTGTGTCTCAGAAACCTTTAATTTGCGGCTAATGCAAAAATCCAGAAAACTCTCCAACCCCTTCTTCTTTTACATGGATAGCAAAATTACACCGCCCCCCCCCCACCCTTTTAAAGCAGCGGGGGATTGATTTTTTAGCATCACAGGGGCTGCTTTTTACTATATTGTTTGTCAGCTGAGGAATATTTAGTGGGTCAGTGGCCCTTCAAAGAGTTTGGGCCTTGCGAAAATCCAATCTCGCAGTGCCGAGGCCAGAAATAGAGACGCCGTCGCAGATACGCTTTCAGCAAGCTTATTTTTACATGGTGTTATAGTCTGTTGGAGAACATGCTGCAGCTACAGGCACAAAGCTGTTAGATGAAGCGATAGCCTGCTGTCAGCGGCCAGCGAGAAGGTGTGCGATTCCGCCGGCTTCTCTGTGTGCGACCTCCCGAGCTAACAGTTGCTTTTTTTTTCTGTTTTGTTTGGTTTTTGTGGTTTTTTTTCCCCCCCCTCATTGTTGTAGGGATGTGTCATCATTGATCTTCTCCCAACACGACAGCAAACAGAAGGGACGATTCTGTCAAATATGGATGTTATGGAAGATGGAATGTCAAAAAAGGGCATTAAACTAGATGAGTCAATCATTAAAAAAAAAAAAAAACCCACCTATCGCACATGGGGTTATATGTCTTTGATGTTTGTGATCACTTCAGTGCGCCGGCTATCGTTCCGGCTACCCAGCCGTGGTCTTTACGGAACGTGTTTTCTCATGACTCAACAACCCTTCGTCTCTGTTTTGTAATCTCTCCCCATCCTGATAAGATTTCAAAGGATATAGCCAAAGGGAAAGTCACTGCATTGACAAGGGAGCACATTGTCTCTGCCCTTTGAATACCCATTGGATCATAATTATTTCTGTCTCTCTCTTTTCTGAGTCCGGCTAAGGTCCAATTACACACCAGTTAAAGCAGCCGATTTTCCAGGCTATCAAAGGGAGCATCGCGCGGGCCTCGGTGCTTGAGGGGCTTCACACTGAAATTTAAACGGTTAACAGGATTGCTTTTGGGGATTTTAGTTTTTCCCGATAAACAGCAATACGATGACAAGCACACACACACAAAAAAAGATTGAACGTGCATTGGTGAGTATATTTTGGCGCAAATTCCTCTCACAAAACATGCGCGTCTAAATGCAGCCTCGCGTCAAAACCGGCAGCCTTTGACCATTTGCCGCTTTATCAAGAGATCTGCATGCTCATGATGGATCTGTTTTCTCATTTCAGTGTGAACTGAAGTGAAATCCAGCCCCTTGTTACCTTGGGCCAGTCTGTTGCCATGGCAGTCGTCTGTGAGGCAAGCTCCCGCGCTGTTATCAGGAATTGCATTACTCCGCGTTCAGCACAATTACCCAACTCATCTACCCGGCTCTTAAGGTGCATAGGCACTCTTCCTGTGGTTAACATGGGGCAATATGCAAACTTCAGCCCTCGGGGTTCTCAGGGTTTGTTCCACTTCTCTCTCCCTCTCTTTGTTCCGCGAGCAGCCCGCGGCGGGTCGCCGGCGTTTGGCAGCAAAATGGCATCTCATTTGCCTGCTGATCAATATATCGAATCGGCAAACATTACGACACACTAAAGGAGGCACTCTTCACCCGCAGAATCCATATTCATCCATGAGCGCGGAGCAATTCTTTTTCTTTTTTTTTTTTCCTTTTTTCTTTTTTTTTTTTTTTTGAGGAACATTTTAAGAGAGCAATTTGCCTGAGGAAAAGGAAGCAAAGACAAGTTGAGTTGCTTTGTCCTGGCATTTAAATGTCATGAAATCTAAAAAAAAAAAAAAAAAAATCTCAACTGGATATGGATAATTACAACCCAAATAATATGTTTCATTTAGTGTTTCTCCACTTTTTCTAATTTCACAGTTATTGGTTTTGTAAATTAATACACTGATGGCGCTTCTGATGATCGGCAATGTGCTCATGAGACGAGCACTCGGGTTTGTGTAAATACACTTATCTCGCTTTGTCTCACTCAAGAATACCTTTGTTTGTTTGGTTTTTTTAACGTCCCACGTCCACATTCGTCAGTTGGAAGTTTAACATCATCCGGAGAGAATAATTGAATGGACATTACAGTTGAGACCCAAAGTTGCCGAACTTAAATGAACATTTATTTCAGGCTCCTGCCGCCTGCGTCGTCTAAGTTTGCTTCCTTGCATGAGAAAAAAAACAAAAACACAATCAAACAAACTCACGAGTGAAAATGAATAAAGTTTTATTGCATGTACATGAGCATTTATCAGCAGTTCCCACCGGTTTTCGAGAGATTGAAAATTTATTAGGAAACAAAAATGTAGCTGCAACCACAGACATCAGCTGATGACATCTCAAAATGCCCCACATACCGTTAAATGATAGTGAAAAATAAACAATAGTGATAGATCATAAAGCATAAAGCACTACTTTTTAGTCCATATGATCCCAACTGTACTGGTGCCCATAAAGTTGGAATCATTTTGTTCTCAGACACATTCCTCTTTTATATACACCCATCAGTAATCACCTTTGACCACATTGATCAAAACCGATTTGAGAAGGCATACGCCTTATCTATCAATAAATAACATTCTGACAATCATTTCATGAGAAGAGGTAAAAAAAAACAAAAAACAAAAAAAAACATTCTATTGCAACTTCATGGGCAGAATTTTGTAGAATTATGTAATGCCCTCTATTGCGTGCAGAAGCATGAACATGATCATTTTCACTCTCTCAAAGTTCCAGCCCTGGTTTGTGGCTGGGAAGTGCGGCACCGAAATTTCTCGCAGAATTCCACATTTTCCTGTTTGATTATTGATCCGCAAGTCTGACGACTGTGGCAGGTTCCAGCTCGTCGGTCCTTCCGGCCTTCCTGTGTGTTTAGAGGGAGACGCTTGTTATTACCATTCACCCGCCTGGGACTCATTACGGCTCTGGACCTGGAGGATGTAAAATAATGGTTTCATTGGGGACCTGATTCTCACCAGTAACCCGCATGTATTTTTTATTTTATTTTTTTATTTTGGAATGCAAAGCTTCCATGCCCGTGTGAGGTCGCCTGGTTTGTTAAGGTGCCGGGCTCCTGCGTTGCGGGCGCCGTAATGACGGACGCGCATTCGCGGTCAGACCCCGTGAAAGTGCAAAATTGACTGTTGTCATGGATATCCGAAGGCGCCGCGCGGGGGGCGGTGGGGCTGAGTTGAGAGTAATTGAGATGTGCAATGGCCACCCTCATTTATTAATGGCCTTGATTGGAAGCCTACATGGCACCTGTGGATTTCGTAATGGAGGTCATTTGAAAGTGGTCATTGTGCTATTTCAGGTGGCGGCCGTGACGCGGCGGAGGACGCTGTGGATGTGCTGGCTCGGCTCGCGCTCTCCGCTGCTCGAACTTAGAGAGCGCCATGAATCACACCGTGTCAGCTCCGCCGCCGCCGCCGCCGCCGCCGCCGACATCTCTGGATCTGCAGTGGTTTCGACAAAATAGATGAGGGGCCAAAAGGCTTTCGGGGTAGAGGGGGGGAGGTTTATGGGGAGGACATGGATGGAACCGCGAAAAACCACAATACACAGTGGAAAAACAATTACGCAGCGAACGCATGCGCCGGCACCGGATTGCTAATTGTGATGAACTTACCTGAAAATGTGCTGTTCTGATCCATGTGTGGAGGAGTGGTGACTCATCTAGTTTGCATTTTCCCGTAACTGCGCTTATCTCAAAAAGTGTCTCTGTTCTGCAGCACAGTTAGTACCTTCCTGTCCTCTGCCTCTGTATCTGCGGATGAGTAAACCGCCGCCGCCGCCGCCGCCGCCGCTGCTGATTCACATTTTTCCGCCAAAGCAACACATTTCGCCGACTATTTTGATCAGAAAATGTATAGACTGCATCTTGGTACCTTGTCAGTGGACGACCTGGACGTTTTTTTTGGGGTTTTTTTTTTAATAAAAGTAAAGTATGAAAACAAACTTTATGACAGCAGTATGCGTTTTGATGTTGGTGACAACATAAAATCCAGAATAGAGGGACACAGGGACACAGGGAAAGCCAGAAAAGAATTCAAAATCCTTACCATCATATCTAATAGAGCTAATTGAACCTTATTACGTGACTAGAACACTGCTCTCCCAGAATGCAGCCTTACTCGTGGTGCCTAGAATCGCTAAAAGTCGAATTGGAAGCAGAACCTTCGGCTATCAGGCTCCTCTCCTGTGGAACTATCTTCCAGCACCGGTCAGGGGGGCGGACACCCTCTCTACATTTAAGAGCAGGCTTAAAACTTTCCTTTTTTCTACAGAGCTAATAGTTAGGCCTGGCTCAGGCTCGCCTTGGACCTATGCTGCTGTAGGTCCTCGAGCCAGGCTCTGCTCAAGGTTTCTTGGTGCGGTCAGCGAGTGCTTCCTCGTGGGGGAATTGTTGGGTCTTGGAAAGTACCATGAAATAACTTTTGTTGTGTGTGTTTTTTTTTGTTTGGCGCTGTATAAATAAGATTGGCCTGACCTGACCTGACTTGGAAATCTATACCTTCCGCTCCGGCCGTCTCCCGTCGGCTCGTTTTGGCTGCAGATGCTTCCGGCTTGATTATCTTATTTTGTGAAAAAGTCTCTTGCAAAAGAGCGGCGATTTCGGTCATTATGGGCCGCCTCAGAATACAGTAATTACTAAAATAATGTGTCGCCGCAGTTAAAGTATCCTCTTTTCATTTAATGCAGCAGTCAAATAATTTATGTTCTAGCCCAGAAAGCCAAGGGACTCTCTCTCTCTCTGTCTGTCTCTCTCTATCCTCATGTCTGAATCATCTCCCCATTATTTCATCTTCATCGTCCTCTCCGCCTCTCCATCGCGCTGGTATTTGCAGATAAAGTCTATTAGGAGTCTGTTTGTGTGACAGCCACATGGGAGGCACTTTTTTTTTTTTTTTTGAAGACACTCCACACTTAAAACAGTAGTTCTTATCAAGAAACTGCTTCTTTTTTTTTTAGCAGCTCTTCCAAATGGCAGGTTCCAGGCTGCATGTTTCTCAGACGTAAATCACTCGATGATTCCGTGTTTTCGGATGTTCTTTGGAAATTGCTCTTTGTTCGTTAACTCCACAAGCCGGCCCCACGGTGTTACGGGGAGGTCTGGTGATGGTAAGCCATTCTCTCGATGGATGCTGGAGTCTCCATGCATCAGCGTAGCGCCAGAGGAGCGTTTCTCTTCCGCGGATCGTGGGAAGGTTCCTCCGCAGACGAGTCAATGTCTCAACTCACTCTGCTTAGTCAGGCCTAACACGCCCGAGGCAGATGACTCTCCGCCTGCATATAAATTAAAGCAGAAAGTCTCGCCCGTGCTTTTATTATCTGCTGTGATGATGAGTGCCGCCTCTAACTTCTCGCTGAGCGGTGGCGCTTATTTCGCAGCGGCTAATGACAGAAGCGGCGTCCTTGTTCGCGTGCGTCAAAGCCGGGGATGACAAACGAGCGCCGTGATGAATTTATGGGAAGTGCTGCAAATGAATGATTTGTGATTCATTAACATTCTGCCTTCGTGCCCCCCCCGCACACCCCCTTCTCTGTCCTCCCCAATGCCTTTATTACATCTCCAAAGCGACGCTTTTGTTTACAATCGGTGCATAAAGCAGAGACCGTGTGCGCAAACATTTTTGTTTTTTGTTTTTTAAAAAAAAAAAAAAAAAAAAAAGGACTGAACAAACTATGACTCACATCACTTCATGGATTTTAGCAAATGCAATTTGTTTTTCAGTGATATTTTTTTGGGAGGGTGTTTTTTTTATTTTTTTTTCACCCAGCGAATGATTGCTGGCTTAGTCATGCTGTAATTAGCATGTACACATGCCAGCATCCTGCGTAAAAACCTGGCTCATATGCTTTCATGCGGTGACATTTATTCAGTCGGTTTGGCTACTTGCGGTGGATTGGCTTTTTAAGTTATGATATCATTTTCTTATTAACAATATTATTAAGTGTGGAAGTGTATTGCAAAGTGCAGCCTTTGAGCTTTAGGAGTGTTTGTGAGTATTTGCGTCCATCACTGCATGGGGTTTTTTTTTTTTTTGAGGGGTGGGAATCATGCTACAATACTACCATGACAGGTACTATTGTGGTTTATCGATACTGCATGCTGGGGAGCGCAGCGGCGTGCCACATTGAGATTCAGCGCCTTGTTTTTCAACTGCAAATTATGCCTCCAGAAGAAAACTTTATGTCATAATTTGTTTTATCTAATCAGATAAACAATTTTTTATTGCAGGAAAATGAGACTGTCAAAATGCGAATAAAAAAAACCTGTAATAAATGTTGCATGTATTTTACCTTGTAAAATTCCTCTATAATAAAACATTGATTCTTGGAATTAATTCATCCGCCCAATATTGCCATGCAAAAGGCTTCCGTTTCTCTTAGCCTCTTCTGTTTCACATACTCCCAGTGACATAGACTTGTCTATGTTGCAGAATGAACACTTGTGAATATTATAGTTGCTTTTTTTAAGTTATGTTTTTCAAAATCTAATGTTAAATTATTGTACAGTGTGTGAACAGACTTGGCCAGTGAAGCCGATTCTGACACTGATGCTTCTCGCCAGCAGATAATTTGATCAATTCAGCCACTTTTTCTTAATTTGGCTGATAGTTTGTTGAAGCCTAGATTGAAAGCAAACACACCCAAAAATCAACAAAGAAGGCAAGACGGTATCAGCGCTGGCGGGATATAACCAGACTAACATAGACGTCAACCTAGTGTGTAGGATTTTAAACCAAATGTTCAAACTGACAACTTGACCTTCTTGGCGTCTCCAGTCATTGATAACTAGAGGAGCTCTTATTCAATCAATATTTCTTTGGCAGATATATGCAGGGACCCACTTTTTTTTTGTTTTACTGTACATTCAAACTCCATTTTCCTTTTTCCTTTTGGCTCTGTGGTCCTGTAATTCATCATAGAACGCCATATATATTCAGTAACCCAGGTTGTGCAGGGGAAAAAAAATTGTATTAGTTTGAAATTTATCCTCATTTTCCAGAACTTAATTTACTGATAAACTATAGCAAGGGGTCCGTGGCTCTGGTTCACCCTGGTACACCTACACACCCACCTATGTGGCCTTTGTGGGTGTGTGGGAACGAGGTCTGATCTGGCATCTTTCGCGATCTCTCATTCGGATTGGCTCATGCGGTTTTGTGACCGCAATCACAGCTCTGGGCTTAACACTCAGCGCTGATAACACTAATCAATAACATTTGCGTGGGCGTGCGCGTCGTTCAAGGCCGAAAATCAGCAATAAACCCCAAGTCCCTTCTTCTCTGCTGAAGTGCTGGTGGCAGCACAGCCCGACCTTTGCAACAGCGCTATAGTCGCTTGTCTATGTGATGAAGTGCTCTCGAGAAAAAGCGTTTGAGTTTTTACATGAAACGCAATCATACTTACAACCTGCGCACAGCTCTGAATTTATCAAAAAAAAAAATATAAAAAAAAAATATATATATATCCTTCATTTCATAGTTGCAACAAAGCAACGGCGAGTAATTTGGTTTTGAAGTCACAGCAGATGCCTGCAGTGTCTCCGGCGCAGAGCTCACATTACATCCGGATTTGCATGAAAAATAAACAGAAAGTGATGCATTTGCTTTTATTCAAATGATGCAAACGCTGCGGTCGGGACACGTGCTCGGGTCACCTTTCAGCGGCTGTATTATTTGTGCAGTTATTCGGTGAATAAAACAACTGCATTTATCAAGCACATAATTTTTTTCCCCCCTGCTTTTTCAAGAATGTGCTAACAGGCTAATGCTACAAAGCGTTGCAACTGGGAAAACCTAGTCAAACTCAAAAGTGAGCGTTATGCAGCTGGGTGAGTTTAAAAGCAACGATGGTCTTTGGAAATGGATCATCGCAGTTTACGACACTGACCCAGAGCGGGTGGCCCCTTCTTTTAACCCTGAAAAGTGGTCCAGAAACACGCCACCTTCCAAATATGAGCTGCACGTGTATCACTCGGAGCAGAAGTTCCTTTGGATACAAGTGTTTTGTAAACTCTGCCGTTATCTGCCCAATGCATTTCTCGAGTCTGTGTTTGGGGTTTGTGCTAATCTAAATTGCGAGTGGGAGAAGCTAATACAAGGGTTTAAGATGCAGAATAGAAAATCAGCCTTGGCTCTTTCATTATCCTAATGAACTCATTATGGGTCTGATAATTGTCCTCAGTTGGCACAACTGATTGGAGGCTGTTGGCAAGTGATATTTCACCATAAGTTTATTTTCCATATTCCAGAATGTGTTAATGCAAAAAAAAAAAACAACAAAAAAACAACAACACAGTAGCATCCTGTAATCACACGACCACAGTTACTCACAGGATAATTGTAATTTCTAAGCAATCTTTGTCACTGTAGATGCCGTCCTGATTACAGTTTTCTTAATGGATTATTTCATCTGTTAGATCAGCTTTCCTTCTCTTACACATTAATTATTCAAACGGCAAAATGATTAAATTAGTCTGAATCAGAGAAAATGGAACATGCGATGAGATTAGCCAGATCCTCTGGCGTCTGTCCACATGGAGTTTGGAAACAACAGATATCAGAGTGATTCAAAGAGGGGATAAATATATATATTTATATATATTTTTTACGAGGTAGCACACAGAGGGGTTAAGAGGGTTTCACACTGGTTTGGACAGACGTCAAAGCCTGATGAATAAACTCTCAGCTCTTTGAAATGGGAGATAAACCCTTTTCTGTGTCTAGAATGGGGAAAAGGGCTGAACAAAGAGAGTTGCGGCATTACTCATTGATATGCATCTCATTTAAGACCTCAAGTTGTTGGGCTTCTTTCTTTCTTTTTTATTTTTTTTCCCCTCCTCTTTAACAGGCACAATTTTTGCTGGAGTCAGTGTCTGAGCCGGGGCAACGCTCACTTAGTCTGCCGCCGCTTCTAATTTGCCGGCTTATGTCTCCGTCCTCATCCTGGCTCGTTGGCCATCTTTGCTCAAGACTTTTTTTTTTTTTTTTTGCTCTCAGAGAGGATTTCTTCCCAAAACCCATCTGCCTTCCATTCGGCCTCGGCCCACTGCACCTCATCTCAATTTAACCCCACCAAACCCCCGCCCCCAAAAAAATCAAAACAAAAAAAATCTTTTCTCTTGCCGTCCCATTCGACGACGTGCGCCACATATGAAGGCAGCACCTGGCCCGACACCTAAATATCGCAGCGAACGCTGCATGTGATAATGAATATGCCGTGCGAGCTGCAGCATATGTCAGTGTTAGTCTTTTAGATGCCTTCTAGCGCTATAGGGTTGCAGTGTTATTCCAGTGCCAATATAATGTTTTTTTCTTATCAGTAATACATTTGTTTATCTTGCCCCCCCGCCCCCCCCATCCCTTTCCCAGACGTGGTGGTTATGACTGAGTGCTTTACTTCAAACAATCACCGCTGGTTGTGTTACATGTTACTTGATGTGCACTGAAGGCCCCCCCACCCAGCCCACCTGTAATCATGTAGCCATTTAACCCTTTTTGTTGAGGGTATAGATTGATAACCTGTCAGGCAGCGGCATGGGCAGGGATGTACTCTGTATTTTCATCAAAATCAAAAATCAACACTGGCCGTTTAAGTCAGAAAATAAAATGCATTTTGCAACTTTAAAAAAACAAAACTACCAAAACAAAACAAAACAAGGCACAGAACTCAACAGTTCTTTCCTTCGAGTTCAGCTTCTCCCTTCCAGACTTGGTGAAAGTCCCAAACGCCACAGGCTTCCTCTGGCAGAAGGGTGCTCGGCTCCCTTCAGCCAGCAGGATAACATTCCCCCTCCCCTCCAGTCTCTCAAACCGCCTCCTGCCAATAGCCTCCCACTGCACCGCCACCTGGTCTTGTGTTGTATGTCTACTTCAAGCCAGAGACCCATCCATAAGGCAGCCAGGGTTCCTTATGAAGCTGTAGTCCCACCATCAGACCCCAGCAAGGACCCTGGCAAGGACTTTAACAAATAAGCACGCCCCGGTGCCAAATGTTTAGCTAATCCCCTTTGTTAAGGTGCAATTGAATTACATGATTGAATAGAAAAACTAAAACTAATGCCATCATCACAAAACTGGCCCGTCTCGGCCATTTGAGGCCGTCGCTGATGGAGCGCGGCGCACGATGTTTCCAAATCAAAAGGACGGCGTCATTCAGCGGCTAAAAATTAAATGAACACTTTGTAAATGGAGGCGTTTCGGTGCAATACAACAACCTTCATTGCAGGAAATGGCTGCTTTTATGAAAGGAAGGCAGCGGCTTCATTTGAATGCTTTTGATGCGCAGCAGCACACGGGCCCAGACGTTTAGTTATTCAGCATTAGGAGGATGAAGCTGACCTTTTTAAATGGAATTTTCCCCTATAAGAGCAGTCGCCAGTGACCAGATTTAAGTCTTCCATCTTGTGGATGTAAACTCTGACATTCAGAACCCTTATGTTTATCTCATTGATTCGGCAAACGTCGAGCGCCGAGGCATTACAAGCAAATTCCCCGCTCTGCTCCCTTTCTCCCCGCCATTTTAACCTTCTTTTTATGGTTATGCGAAGGCTGAATACAAATGTTATGTGATATTTGCACGGGCATGGCTTTTGTCTAAATCAAACAGTTATCGCCCACAGCAGGTTTACCTTCATCAGCAGCATGTCAAAAAAAACACGCGTTTGCCCCGCGCACGATAGCCGCATGCCCAGAGGTGCCGGGGGTTGCTGCGGGTATTCGGGCGGAATTGGAATTATTAATTAACCTGTCGCGGGCGAAGCCGTGATCGAGCGGTCGCGCCCCCGAACCGCGCTGTCGTAATGAAACTGGCCAGTCGCGGGAGATAAAATCCGAGGCAATCCGAGGGAATCTTGCGTCACGGCTCGACGCGCAGCGCGCCGGCCTTTTCATTCCCGTTTGCAGCTCGCTGCTTTGCAATAGGAGACGTAATGTTACAGGCTACTTCTGTGGATAAAGATCAGTGATCACTGTCTGGCTTAAAAGAAAATAGCAGTGCAAAGTGTGCGGGGAGCGTGAAGCCTCCTCTTCTTTTTATTCCCCCCTCTTCTTCTTTTTTTTTTTTTTTAAGTTGACTGTAATATTTTGGAAATGCGTTATAAGAGTCTGCCTGCGAGAGAATAATGTACTTTGGTGACCACTTTTGCTGGCTGGAGTTGTCTTGGCTCCTCTTCAGAAACAGAAGGTGATCTGAGGTAAACGTGCTCTGCTGCACTCTTATTAATATTATGTCCCCGTTACCGGAGATCTCCCGCTTTGCTGCAAAGTTGGAGCTGGAAAACCATAATTAACCCGCGTGTGGGTGCGGATATGGGTGCAGGGCTGGTGCAGCATGGGTTGGCTGCAGCTCATTTGCAAATCCTTGGAGTTTGGCGCTCGGCTTTGTTGAAGTTCACTTCTGAGGAGACGGTGCGCACCGGAGCTGTGGCACGCGATTGTTCCGCAAAGCTAATATACGGACAACAAAAGAATTGAGCTGATTTCGAGCTCGAAGGGCAGTCGGTGGAGCTCGCGCCACGCTGCCAAAGACCATGTAAACGGACGCATGCAAACATCACCTCCTTGGCGGGGGAGGTGATTCAAATGAGGAGGATAAGGATCGCAATTCTTGCGTGAAATGCAATTGTCACTGCGCTTATCACGCGGCCGCCATTTTGCACCCTTCTTTTTTGCGCCACAGCCTTACTGAAATGGCACACTATTCAGATGCTGTCATGTTTATACCGTGCGCATAAATTCTTATTTTAGTCACTTTCATTGATTTTTATTGAAGGCTGTCTGGGATATATATATATATGCACCCTCCATACTGTTCTACCTCTGGCTCTGTTCGTTTTGACTTTACCCACTGTATATTCAGCCTGCCGTAACATAACAATTCCTCTCGGAGGATCAGTTCAGTACACCCATTCTTTTATATTGTGTCATATTTGTAGACACATGAGTTTTTGTTGGGGTATGCGGCGCATTTTCCCTCCGATATTCAGCAGCTGTATGGACGTTCATTTACATGCTCCCGGCTGAACTCTGCCAAGCAGCTTCCAAGGAGGAATGATGAGTCACACGGCCCACTTCCCCTCCCGGTCCAGACTTTGCGTTTGAGTAGGTCTGCAGATTCATGTCAAAGCAAAAAAAAAAATAAAAAAATAAAAATGTGGGCCACAAACAGCATTTTTTTTCCTCATGGCTGCATGCCGCTGAGGCTGGGCCGGCCCGGGAAACGCTGCTTCTTGCGTGGGGAATGCAGCACATACGCAATCTATCACTGAGCCTCCCCATGATCAGCTACCCAACCAACCTAATCTGGATCTAAGCAGCCAAAGCACACTTCCTTGATAAATGGAGTAACCGGGAGCCCAATAAAGGTGTTTATTTGGCTCACATTTCAAGCAAATGACATCAACTCAAAAACCCCGGAGATGCACACAATGCTCTTTATCAGCTGCATCCCATGTGAAATTAGATGTGATCTTCCAAGTCTACTCATCTATTAATAATAGCTTTCCCCCCCCCCCTTATTTCCAACACGACTCGCCCGCAAACACAACTGCATTTGCACAGAAATCAATAGCCGGCTAAATCCACTGCGCCCCGAGCGTCTCTCTTGTATTTAGGAATCAAAGATCAGCCTCAGAGCACGCCGTATGGACGGGGAGAATCCCGGCGCGCTCATTGGATCTGCGCTCAGTCATTGTCCCTGAACATTGTCAGACAGAAAGCTACATGAGCGAGCAAATGATGAGGCAGCTGCATTGTCCCCTTTGTTCCATACTGAAGCACAAACAGGCACGGCGCATTGAGCTGCTGGAGTTTTTGTATTTTTTTTTTTTTGTACCCCCCCCACCCTTCCTTCCGAGTCTCTTGCTGTATTGTAGTGTGGACTGCCGTTGAACATATGTAATTACCTGGACCTCTGTAGGCGGACTTAGGGACAGAATTAAAAATTGTGTGGATGGCAAAGGGAGACGGGTGGCGGGCGGCGGTGGGGAGGGAGTGGAGGGGTACAAGAACAGAGCCAGAGCTAAGCTTTTAGTGATTACGCTGGAAATGGTAGCTATTGCAGCAACACTGTGCGCGCGCGTGTGTGTGCGTGTGCGTTGTGTGAATGAGGAATCTAAGAAAGCCAGAGCCTTGAGTGTTACCGCGGTTAATTCATTCCGCACGCCTTCCCATCTGCTTGTGGTGCGGTGGAGATATTCATTTGGGGTTGTGACACCCAGACAGACGCAGTAATGGTTGCATCTGTTCTGTCAACCTGACCCAAGGGTGGGTGGCGGGTGGGGAGGGTCGTAGGTTGGTGGTGGTGGTGGTGGTGGTGGTGGGGGTTTACAGAGCAGCGAGGCTAAAACTTTTGAATCAATGACCTGAGTGTGTCGGGAGGCCTTTTTTTCCCTTTCTTTTTTTTTTTTTTGTTTTGATTCCAGGAACGTTCCGCCGGTCTTAACACAGGTCAAACTCCTTTTTCTGCAAGAGAGCAGCTTTCCCGGTCAAAGAGCATCGCAGTATTTCACGGGCATTTGCTGGCTTACCGGACTAGATGAACCTTTGATGATTGTATAACAAGGGACGGATTGCTTGAATGGCATGCGGGCGCGGTGGCGGCGGCGGCGCCTGCGCCCGGCGGTGCCGCTGAGCGAAATCAGAGCGATTCTGATCAAAACACTCTAACAACTCAGTGCCTTTACGGCAAAAAAAAAAAAAAAAAAAAAAATTCAGTCCCAGTATCTCCGCTGACACAGAAATCTGTATGAATGTTGTCAATTCAAGCATCATATTCCCCGAGGTGAAGGTTGCATGGGATTCAGAGGGGCAGAGTGTAGCCGGCTCGGTTGTTGATGGATGAGCAAAGGGATTTAGCTCCCCTTAAGCCTTTTTATCAATATAACTTGTGTCTGTGTAACCAAATATTTCCACAGTATCAGTCGCAGATTTACACTGGATTAGAGAGTCAAGTCTATTGCATATTAACTTCGTCAATTGGATTCCCGGAGTCAAACACAGACGTAAATGGAGCCGAGTGCAATTCTGCCTGCGGATTCTATAGGAATTTTGTGTGTGTGTGTGTGAGTGTGTGGGCGGGTGGCGGTGGCGTGAAAAACAAAAATAAAACGAAAGCCACCTTTATGCAGCTGACGCTCGCCCGGTCCGTCCAGCTATGTGTCGTTACGGATTACACACATGCACTCTGCTTCACGGGGATTTTAATGTTTACTCATCTACTTACCTGACACGACTGTCTTTAAGAATTTCACCTAGCCAACATATTCTGACCGACGATTTAAGGCTATGAACTCCGAACCCGACTTGTCTGCCAGTCGCGGGCTGCGCTGCCGCCTTGTCAGCCAATCAGGGGCCGTGTCCCAGCCTGGGGTTGTATGAGCGCTCTGATCACAAAGGCATTGCGCGATAAAGTAACTTGTTTTAACGCCCCAATGGGACCAAACGCGCTTATCAGCCGCAGCGATGGCGGCGATCGGCTCGGCCCCGTGGCAGACATCGTAAGTGGTTATCGTCACGGCCATGTGCGACCCACGGGATTCATCATGTTACAAGCTTAAGCGTGTGTGTGTGTGTGTGTGTGTGTGTGTGTGTCTGCCCCGTACAATAGACGCTAGCGCTGTTTCAAATATCAGCTCCATCTGTTGTTGACTGTTGTTTTAGCCCTCAGCCGGAAACTGTGGAAGTGATGCCTTCAAGGATGTGAAAACACTTGTAGACTGCGGAGGCACACTGTATCACACTGTATCAGGCTGCATTAGTTTGCATAACAATCAAATTTATCAGACGTTCAGCCGATTGTCTTGCGCCCCCCCCCCCCTACTACACCCCCAGCATATTAAGCCACCGTGCAGCTTGTAGGGGCTTTTCTCTCTTGCCAGTTTTTCCACCGGAGTGACCGCTTCACCTCCAGCAGGCTGACGATAAGCTGTTTACTTTAGGGCCTCCTAAAACACTTTGGATGCAAACCAACGATGACGGAGCACTGCTCTTCAGAGCCAGACATGCTGAAAATAATTTACATTTCTGTGACAACGGAGAAGGAGCGCATCCCGGTTTTTGGAGTTTCAGCAGCGGCGGCTGTAAAGTTGCCAGCCGATTAGGGCCCACGTAGACTTGATGTTTTATCTGCGGTCTTTAAGTGCGCATTTTAGACCCGCAGAGCACTTTAGCCCAGCAGGCTAACTGCTGCAAGAGGTAATGGTAAACAAGTTTAAAAAAAAAAGAAAAAGAAAGAAAAGTTGTCACACTTTTGCTCAAGATGAAGCGGTATCGCCCGACTGCAGAGTCCTGACTGCTCACTTCAGCTGTCACAGGCTTGATGGAGACAAACGGCGGGAGAGGGGGGGGAACGCGGTGAGCAGACAGACGGAGGGACGAATGCTTCAGCAGCTCCCGGATGCCAAAGCGTGCACATGAATTAAACAGTAAAACGAAGGCTGGTGATCAGAGGACAAAATCTATTTGCAGTTTGTGGGATATTTTGCAGGGGGGTGGAAGGGGGGGATTTGTAATATTAATAGTGAGCGATTACATAGGCGTTATGGGGATAAATGATTGTCGGCAGAAAGCCCTGGAGGCACTTTGAATGTGAAGAAGGTGAAAAATGGGGTGGTCGTGTGCGTTTGCGGGTGATGGATACGTTGGGTTTGACAGCGCTGGTGTTGTGAGCTCAGATGCTTATTCTGTTAAGCATCTTGACACTCACCCTTTTAGTAGAAAGTCATATTGGCCTTTTTCCCCAAATGGCCAAGTGGCGAGAGTTCATTTCGGGCTGTATAGATGACAGTAATAGACTAGTAAAAAAAAAAAAAAAAAAAAATTCCAGTTCAAAGACTCACAGACTCGTTCAGTCTCACACATGATCTCCATTGCTGTTTACATCCCATTTGCTGGATATTAAAGGGAGCCCTCCTGCGACTGTGTTTCTAACTGAAGCGCCTTGTCTGACTTTTTTTTATGAACCAAAATAGATGAACTTTCATACTCGCGCAATCGTATGATTCAATAAAAAAAAGGGGGGGAAAAAAAACAAAACAAAGAAAAAAACAGCATGTTTTTCAAAAGATGAAAGGAGTGCGGCGCATTCTCAGACATGCCAGCCAACATGGCCGTCTTTAGAGGGAGGCTTTCTTTAGATCGCCCTCTCAGAGGTCCTCAGGAAATGGCTGAATTTATCCGTTGCCGGTGGTTAAACACGCCGGGAAAATTCGTGTCTCCCGTGGCAGCCAATTTTGTCACCACTTGTACCTTCACACCTTGCCTCTCTCGCCAAGATATCACTCTCTCCTGCTCTTGTGGACAGAACCGCTGAGAGGGCTTTGTAAGACGCTGCTGTGGAGCCTTACAGACCAGAGAAAGGTTCAGGTTGTTGTTTTTGTTTGTTTGTTTTGTTTGTTTTGGCCCTGCTGCGAGGAAGAAAGAAAAAAAATAAAAAGATTAATAAATAACATCCCAGATTTGTATTGTCATTGCTTTCCCCTCAAAGCGCCTAGATTGACAGCTGAGAGAGATTTGCCTGCACAGTCATGCGGATCTATTAGACTGGTTTTGATAAGCTGGTGAGGGATTATTTCGCCGACTGACAGCTGCGACGTGTGCGCAGAATTCCGAGGGGCGAGCGGGGGGAAAAAAATCTGTGGCGTTCCGGCTTCCAGGACTTCCCGCTCGACCGTCCTCGCGACAGGATTTCCGGGCTTCTCGGCGCGGCCTCGGATCGCTTTCGGCGCGAAAAACATGGACCGGTCGGCGAGTTTGGGAATTAAAACACCCATGTTAGGCCTTTTTAGCGCCTCCCTCGGCCGAAGGGTTCCCAGCGCTTGACAGCACCGCCCGGTGTCAGATGGCTGTCAAATAGCTCATCCGACGCCGGGCTCCGGTTGGAGCAGCCGCGTGTTTTCTGACCGCGGAACCCTGAAGTTTGTTTACCCTCTCTTAACCGCGCGAGCAGCTGACGGGGAGGAGGCGGATGGCGTCCATTATTAATGCGCAGAGGCTTCAGCCGGGGCATTGGAAGTCACCGGCAGTTCACGCGCCGGGGCGGCTGGTCCCGAGCGCCGAAGCAGGCTGTCGCGCGGCCGCGTCTGTATGAGGAACGATGTGTTTTTGCGTTTTGCCTGTGCGGTTGTTTGAAAGCCCAATGCAGAAGTGTCGTCCAGGGGTGCGGCTGCCACGCTCATTTTACAAGCACCTGCAGTAGATTATATCCCCTTTCCGGATGCACGTATAAAAGTGAATGACTATACCACTTAAGATGCTGATAATTCTGCGTGCTGGCTTAAAACATTCCGCCGTTTTACGCCTCTGCACCACCGGCAGCCGCGGTCCCGCCGTCCAGGAGGTGGTTTCCTCAAATTTGGCACAGACGTCCAATGGGATTCAAGGATGAAGGGATTAGATTTTGGTGATCACTGGTGAGCCCAGGACACCGTGATGCTTTGCAAGTCCTTTGACTGGGTCCCATAAAACATAATCGATATCATCTGGTTGACTGGGACCAACATTAGGAGCTTTCAAGCGGCCTGAAAAACTCGATCTGCCCCTCTACTATGAACCCCTGTTTGTCCCATTCGCATGGACATAATATCTCACTGGCTAATTTCACCCAGGTGATACTAACATGCTTTTTTTTCAGGATTTGTTTACAGTCAGACAAGAGAGGATAATATATATATATTTAAAAAAAAAATAAAACAACAAAAAAAAAACAGTTGAGAAAAACAAAACAGATTTGGGGCGGTGTGAAATGCGAAAGATGTGAAGCAAAGGAACAGAATAAAGAGCTTGTATCGTATTTAGCTAAATTATTGTTATCGCGCAGGCAGGAGCCAACGAGTCAGGAGTCATAAAGAGAGAAGACAGTCGGCGTCCACACACTGGAGGAGAGGAGAGGGAACAAAGTTGCATGCAAAGAGAGAAAAGAAAATGATGGCAGGTTGTGGATAATTTATGTTATTCTCAGCTGATGTGCGTATAGGCTGTGATTATCCAATTTATGCTCTCAAACTGTCTTAATATGCACACATTTAGATGGGGGGAAAAAAACAACATCCTTTCATGGTGTCATTACAATACTTGTCAAATAGCGCTGCTCGCAGAGCATTCAGTAAATAAAATAACCAACCAAAACACACTTAAACCATGATGGCTGGATGTCATTTGGGCGTGTTTGTGCGGCAGCGGGGATGCTCGGGGTTCGCCGAACTCCTCATCTCGTGTTTTATTTACATCAGTCATGCCTGCCTCGCCTGACAGGCGCCTATTTTCATTTTTTAATTTATTTATTTATGGTTTTTTTTTTTTTTTTTTTTTTTTTTTTTTTTTTTTTTTTTTTTTTTTTTTTTTTTTTTATGGACACAATCACGAGCGCCGAAGCGTGACTTCTTCATAAGGATATGAGTATTATCTACTCAGCTGAGGCCCTTGTTGTCAAGACAGGAGGGGCGGCATTAATTAATTATCACTCACTTCATTATACGTTTGATGATGGGCTAAAGTTTTCAGCGGAGAAGTTTCGCAGAGCAAGAGGTCAACGAATTCTGTTTCAGGAAGGAGTGGAGGGGAAAAAAAAAAGGCCAAGTAGAAAACTCTGGGGAGCATGAGGGCGGAAATGAGAGAATTGATCTCTGTCACAGTTGTCATGATTTTTTTATTTTTTTTTTTTTTCTTTGCCTGGAACTTTGGATGATATGAAAAGGTCAAATTCACACAGTGTACCTTCACCACAAGACCCGGACGAGCAAAACAAATGTTTGTGTGCACACACGGACTCACACAGACACGCAAACATTTTCCCGTATACATGCACCTCTCCACCCACTTGCGTGTGTGTTCATGTGTGCGTGTGTGTGTGTGTGTGTATGTCTGTGCAAGTGCTCACAGAAACACACAAATACGCTGGAAGCCTCCCACGCACATATGTACGCGG
>CAAKHG010008082.1:1982-12260 GCA_901007715.1 Dactylopterus volitans
AAGGGTTTTTCACACATCATACTCATCTAAACTGTGCTTTCTAAACTCTAAAATCGATGCAAAGACATTGCGTTCAGTCAGGAGAGCTTATGTCTGTTGGATTTTTCTTTTCCTTACAGCAGTGTAGGTAAATGTGCCTCTGTGAATGTGACCTCCATTAGAAGCAGCTGAGGAGATCCATGCAGGGGCAGTTTGTTTTCCAGAGAGGAGCAGGAATGGCGGGCGGCCCTTGATTTATTAGAACCGTGAGCCAAGTGACCATGATGAAGTGCATTTCCATTTTAAAAGACCATATCGTGTCATCTGGCAGAGGGGAAGAAGAGAGAATGGGCTGATGCTGCTGAGCTCCAATAATCAGACAGGAGACAGGAATGATTAGAGAATGCAAGATAGGAAGGAGATACACCAGAAGGTCTTAGGTTTTAGGTTTATATTACATTTAGATGCACTAACATGAGTTCAGTTACCATGTTACTTCTCCTATACCGTGTGGCAAAATAAAGAAAGGGTATAACTGTAATGTAGGAGAAGAGGAAATATGCTTTTAGAAGGGACATTGACATTAAATGTTTAATCCAGCATGAAGTTGTTAACATAGAGTAATGCCTCATACTTAAGCAGGAAAACATTTTTGGGATAGTCTGAGCCAAATCAAGCAATCATGCAAGGGTTGTGTAATGAAAGTCATGCTTTGCCAGCATGGGTGGCATGTCAACATGGACCAATGGGGTTATTTCTTTTTTTAGTGTCTTTGCCATCATCACTCAGTTGCATAAAGTCCTGAAAAATGTGTGGAATAACAGGGTCCCATCCGGTAGAAGTGATGGAGCGTTTCTTAAATGAAAATACACCTGTCTTTAGGACAAATATGTGCCACTAATTACCTGTCTAACCTAAATCTCTGGGTGCCAGATGTTGCTAAAATACAGCGAGACAGAGACAAATTGCGCCATGCTGTTGTAGCCCTGCACGTAAATATAGTAAAGGCTTAAATCATCTTTTCCTTGACCCTGTTAGCAAAGTTGTTCAATGTGATTTTGGAGTGTGCTCCACCAGTAGGATACTAATTGTAAAGATAGGGAAAGGTATCACATAATCTCTCTCCCTCTCTCCCTCTCCCCAGCTTGACCAAGACATAAGCAGGATTACATTTTGATCTGCATCCTTGCTTCTAATTCAGATTTCTATTTCAGTTATGTTGACTTCCCTCTTTCTCCTCCACCTCCTCCTCCCCTTTGGTCCTGTCTTAGTCAGATGAGGACAAATGGAAAAAAAAAATTACTGGATAACAAAATGATGAAACATTTGGAGATTAGAATTGCAGAAGACCTTGAAGAACTTTCCAGGTCTAAGATACAGTAAACCAATAAGAACACTTTTCTCGCACTTATTTGTCTCAGTCCCTGCTTGCCACCTCTCATGTTTGCTTCTCATTGCTTATATCGTTCCATCCATATTTCATCTAATATTGTGCACCAGTTATCTCATCTCATTTCTTCTCGACTTATTCCGCTTATCCGGGTCCAGGTCGGAGGCAGCAACTCAGCAGGGGAACTCAGACACTTGACTCCACAGCCACTTCCACCAGTTCCTCTTGGGGGACACTGAGGCGTTTCCAGGCCAGCCGGGAGACTCAATCTCTCCAGCGTGTCCTAGGTCGACCTCAGGGCCTCCTCCCTGCTGGACATGCCCAGAACATCTCCCACGGGAGATGTGCAGTAGGCCTGAGCCACCTCAACTGACTCCTCTTGATGTGGAAGAGCAGCGGCTCCACTCTAACCTTCCTGAATGTCCGAACTCCTCATACTATCTCAAAGGCTGAGCCCGGCAACCCTGTGAACCAAACTCATTTCTGCTGCTTGCATTTGCGATTTCGTTCTTTTAGTCACTATCCGGAGCTCATGGCTGCAGGTGAGGGTCGAAACGAAGATAGCTTGGTAATTTGAAAGCTTCGGCTTTTCACTCTGCACCAGTTATCCCCAAACATTTTTTTCAGCGGGCCTGGTCGCTCTGCTTGGCTCAATGGGAATAATGGAATATGTTTATTTATACATCATATTTAATATTTCCATGCCACATTGTAAAGTTTTATAAAGTGCAATACAGGGTAATTAGAATAAAAAAAAAAATCAAACAAACCATTCCAAATGATTATCATAATGTCATTCAAACCTTTTAGTGCAAGCTGTGTACTTTCATTTAGGTTGAATTTAAGTACATACAATACACATTTCTCATCAGCTGAGGATTGAATTGTATGGTTTATGTTGTATGTCTGGTCTTCAAAACAATAGCTTGTTTTTTGAAAATTGTTTTTTTGTGTTTGAAACAACCAGGACTGTTGTGCTTGATCTGTTGCTAGCTTGATAAATCTTGGAAAATGTAGTGTCAAATCTCTAAACAGACGTTATTTGGGTACCCTGACCAAATGCTATACCCATGAGAGGAACAGAACAGAAAACTATGAAATAATGATTACTGCCTACTATAATTAGGTAATAGGCCCTAATTCTCAGAAGATATCTGAAGATTGCTCAAATAGTAGCAATTTTTACCACGTATGACAACTGAAAAGGGGGCCACACAGTGGTGCGGTGGTTAGCACTGTTGCCTCATAGCAAGAAGGTTCGATTCCCGGCCTGGGATTTTTCTATGTGGAGTTTGCATGCTCTCCCCATGTCTGTGTGGGTTCTCTCCGGTACCTACTTAATTGTCTACTCTAAATTGCTCATGCGAGTGTGAGTGGTTGTCTGTCCTTCGTGTGGCCCTGCGATGACCTGGTGACTTGTCGGGGATCACACCCCACCGTGCACCCGTTGTCAGCTTGGATCGGCTCCAGCACGACCGCGACCCGTAACCGGAATAAATGGAAGGTGATGAGATGAGATGAGATGAGATGAGATGAGATGAGATGAGATGAGATGAGATGAGATGAGACAACTGAAAAGACAAAGAGCTTACCTCTTCAAGCTTCCTTGTGTAAACTGTGAACTTGCGTCTGTCTGAAGAGTAGGCTATGTCAGAGTTTGTTGTGGTCACAGCCAGTCTCAAAGAACAGTGCAAATGTTCACCAGCTCGTCTAGAAAAGCTTCATCCTTAAGAATGTTTGTTCACATCTGTAAGTGCTGCTGAAGACTGTGGACGTATCTTGAAACTGTATTTTAATGTTCGGTGAGGTGTCATTATGCAGAATGAATCAACTAACTCAAGGTGCTGAGTTGGCAGGGTCTCACAGATATCTGCAATTCCTTTTGTATTGATATGCAGCTTGCTGGAGCTCACCTCAAACTACATCTTCAACATCTTCAGTGCCTCCACACCCTTTGCAGCAAAGGCCGGTAGCTGTGGCTCTGCGTTGGCCTCTAACCTGCTGCAAAAACAGCTTTAGTTTCACTTGTTATACCTTGATATGGAAGTACATTTCACAGATTAGTTTGCAGCCGCAGATTGACATTGTGTCATGTCAGTTGGAAATGCAAAGAACCCTTTTCCAATATGGGTCTGTCAGCTCCAAGATAAACAAATATGTTGACGCCTGGAAGCAGCTTCAAGATTCTCCCATGGCCATCAGATTTTTGTGTGGTACAGTGCATTTATGTAATCACACTCTAGCTCTTAGAGAAATTCTTTGAACTGCCTATGGTGTGGTATGCCCGAAAGGATAAAACACATACTGTATATAATACTCCTTTCATAACTGACTACCACTGAACCACCATGCAGCACAGTAGTGGATACGGTAAAAAGGGACTGGATGACAATGATCCAATGATGTGTAAATATTGTAGCCAGCAGGGGGATAATGTGGATTTTCAGTTAAAATGTACCTCAAGGAAGCAAGTCAATGCAGACAAACCAGAGGGCCAAAAGCAAACTCAGTGGCCACCCAAAATGCGGCCCATGAGCTGACTGAACAGCGTAGAGAGTCTGTTTATTCGCTATCTGGTCCATCATCTCATATCTGTGCATACTGTAGTTCACATATGGTCAAATACTGCCTGAGGGTCAGAAACAGACTGTAGACAAACATTATCTGGCCCGTAACATCCTCAAAAGAAGACAAAATAATCCCCCCCCCAAAAAAATGAAAGACAGCAATATGCTAATGAATCTCAAGGTTCATAATTACAGTGGCTCTGTAATGCCAGAGCTACCTGTAGAATAAGGTAAGGGGTGCTGAGTATACACAAAAGAGTGCTGGTGAAGAAACTGACTGCAAGTTCCCAACTCACCCGCATACCTTACTGACGTGGGGATGCAGGGTTCATGTAAATGACCAGACTGGCATACTGAAGCGTTGCAGGTAGAGCAAGAGGAGCAGGTGCATCGACAGGAGAGGTGAGGGTGAATATCTTAGAGGCAACCTGGTCCAGCCAGCTGCTGAGCTGGGAAACACTGATGGTTAGGTCATGGGCAGAGTGCATGACCACGCACAAAACCTTCTCATGTTGCCCGACATGAACTCCCTAAGGCTTGTCGGAGTCGGTCAGTCTCTTTTGGGTGGATTTGGTCCGATTATCTGTGATGTGATGTTTGAGTGATTGTGTTTGAACCCAAGAGCAGAGACTGAGACTGGGACGAGCTCAAAATGATTAATTTTTACATGAACATAAAAAAGGCAATGGCAGGTGATGATGGCAGAATGCATGAACTCTAATGTAAAACACAAAACGGCAACATAACAATCACTTCAAGTGCACCTAGTAGAGTTGCAAAGAAAGCCAGCATTTTCAACAAAAAGTTCTTGATTTTTTTCAAAACAAGGACCCAGATCTTTTGGGCTGTCAAATCTTCAGTCTCTAATGTGGTCTGTCACATCTAACAAATTCATGGGACACATTTTGTTCCATAGCGCAGGCTTCATGTATCAATTAAGTTGTTTGTGTGTCACTCTGGAAAAAAAAAAAAAAAAACAACAACAAAACTTTTGCCCACCGCTGCTGTAGATTCATTTTACTTTGTGTGAATTTACTAAATATCCTCTTGTTAGTGAGCACTAGCAATCTACAACCTTTTCTCTGCACAAGTGCTGACTCACCACCCTGCCCTCTGACCTCTCATTGAGAGGAGAAAACCCTTCTTCCACCACATTATGAAAAATGTAATACCAGTTGTGTTACACCATAAAAACTGCAGGGCTTTACGTATCATACAGAGACAAACCTTAGCACATTTATCCTGTGCAAATGAAGTGCCGTTGATTCGTCTTCTTCTCTCTCTCTCTCCCCCGTTCTCTCTTCCATCCACTTTTCCCTTTCCTTCGTCCTCACGTTTCCATTTTCCTCAATTTCCAAACTGTCCATATTTGCATTATACGTGAAGAGGTAATAATAAGAGGGTCACCACAAACTGCCAGGCTTGGCTTTTTGTTAAAGGACAGGGTAATGAGATGGAGTATCTATTTGCACAGCATAATGTGTGTGTTGTTAAAAGACACGTGGACCTCTATCTCTTTTTCAGCTGTGCAGTAGGAGGGGCAGATAGTCAAATGTGATTTTTTTTTTTTTTTTTTTTTTTTAGTTACTCCATCCCCTTTTCACTTCCACAAAACAGCCTAAGGATTTCCCTCCAGCAAGAGGAATTTTAGAGTAGGCTCAGTTGTAGAATCCTCTTGTTGGGGATATATTAGGGTTAGGAAGTGTGCACTCATTGGTGCACCAACCTGCCAATCTTAATCACAGATACCCAATATGCAGCAATGGTAAACATGACCATTAAAGGCCCCCGGGGGTGGGATTATAAGCAGCCGGTGGCCTATGAAATGCAGATTCCCCCATTCAGAATGCGGCACACACTGCTCCTCTGTGTGATATCAGCCATGAGCGCTCATTCTAATTATTTGGGCAAATGTACTAATTAGCTATCAGGTGCCCACTCCCCCACACCACCCTCTTTCCTCACTTCTCACTTATCATCCTCCCTCGACATCTTTTGTATTCAAAATAGGCCCCCAGCATGGTTGGAATTTCTCAGGCCATCAGCAAATATTTACCAGTTCCATCTCATTACGTTCCAGACTAAAATGCTGGCCTTGAATATCTTAAGGCCCTTGGTACATGCCATCTAAACTTTGCCTTGACCTTTAACTGCTGGCCGCCTGTGCTGGCAGTGCAGCTGCGGTTTCAATATGTAGGCACACACAAACACACTCATGCGCGCACACACACACACACACACACACACACACACACACACACACACACACACACACACACACACACACACACACACACACACACACACGCACGCACACACGCACGCACACACAGTATCTGTGTCATCATGTCTCAGTGATGTTTCCCCGTGGACTTAAGACTAAAGCAAACTGATGATTACATATGCATCTGCTTCTGCACGGTTAGCCCTGCTGCCTGCTCTAATCATTCCATTAACTTACATCCTGTTGTGTATGTATCTGGTTTAGCCTGATCAAAGGAAATGCTGACAGCCCTTATTTCTTTGGCTTTGCGATTAGCAACTTGGTCCTTGTCAATACAATAGTAACGAATGGCCCAAATAAATGTGATTTGGGAGTACAATCATTTTTTGTGATAGTTTGATATTGCTGGTCTGCATTTTTGCTTAAAAGCAAAGTGATTAATCAATAATTAATTTTGAAGCAGGGCCACTGATCGAGGCGAAACGATGAAAACATTTGCCATAAATCTGTGCTTTATTGCTGGTATGATTGAAAGAGTGGTGGCAACCCCTCGTCTGTCTCTGCGAGTATGTAGGGTGCATTTTCTGAATGGTTATCAAAAGGGCTGAGGGCAAATCTTAATGTTTCTTATTTACTACCAAATGTCTTTTTTATGGAGATATTTCTGTAGTTATCAGTTTTATTTCAGCTTGAGATTCATCTCTGCAAAGTCTATGGGGAGCAGTGCTGAATGTAACTGTAAGTTCACTACCTTTGGTAGAGTACAGTGACTTCTAATTTTCAAATCGAATAAGTTAATTAAAATTACAAACTTAAAATCAGATTGTTACTTTTGTGTTGACAAATGTATACTCCTCCCAAACTTTCCAGGATGTGATCCAATAACACAATGAATGATGTGCATCAGTCAACCGAATAAATGATGCAAATAACTGGTTCAGAATCATTGGTCTGGAAATATGGACATTATTATTCCCTCCTGTAGATCTTTGACAAAAATGTAGTGGTTATTTGAAATCTATGTGTGGTTGTGAAAATATGGTGAACATCAGTGTGTAATGATTAAAATTTTTAGAAGCACCAAAAGCAAAAAAACACACTTCTACATAGCTAATCGCCTAAGAGCACAGAGCTGACAAGCTGACTATCTAAACAACCAAAGCTTAATGTGACTCCCCAGAAGATGAGACAAAAGAAGTAAAAACTTTCCATATCAAAACAAATCTACAAATCTATTGTACGCTTTATTGTCTACGCTCACTGTTTATCATAGTGTTTCTGATTCAATGGCAGATACTAATGTGATAGTACCCTGGACCACACACTATCCAAGCAACACGATAATAAAATAACTGTGTATATGCACATTAATTACAGGTTTGAAGCAAATGTATTAAAGTAAACTTTGCTGAGTAAAGAATCTCTTTTATATGCAGTAATTGGAGTAATTGAATTACTTTTTGAGGGAAGAAACCAATGACTAATTTTCAGTTATTTTTAAGGCAGTTGGGGTTAGACAAAAGTGAGGCTGCTATCAATGCTGGAACATGTCATGAACATGTCATCTAGATTAGCAGAGAGAACTGTGATTTGATTTTGCAGGTGGTCACCTGCTGCACCCCAACTGATCCCAGCTGCAGTCTTTTGTGAAATCACCTTTTTTTGGACTTAAAGAAACACTTAAAAATGTCACATTTGTGCTAATCAAAGCTAACGGTCTGGTGCTGCGGCTTCATAAAATGAGAACATTTCTCACATAAGTCTCTGTAAGGAAGTGAATGTCAGATTTTCTTTATGATTGTGTGGCTTTCATAACCATTCAATTTTACATCGTATGCATGTCATATCGTCCCAATCTGATTCAGAATCCATTGTCAAAACAAAAAGGGTATCAGTCCCAAAAATATTGCTCTAACTCATCATTTTAGATGTATGGAGGTGTTTGTGAGTGTCTGTGAAGGAGACAATAGTGTGAATTTAAAGACAATGCTGTGTGCTTGCCAGAGCTTTGATGCTGAGCCAAACCCATCGTTCCCAAAGGTATTTACCGTGTCTCTTCCTCCTACATTGTTAAACACTACCTCTGTACATTTTTATAACACCATTGTTAAGCTCAATAGATTTTTATTTGGCCACTTTACCCCTCCCTCCCTCTCTCCCTCTCCCGCACTCTTTCTCTGTGGTGATAGTTGCATTTGTGTGTTTGCATTGTCCCGTCCTTTCACCTGCAAGCGTCTAGGTGTGTATTTATAGTTCCTTAGACAGCAGACATGAGACCAAAGACCAACATCCTCTTCCTCTTAGGGAATTGCAGTGACTGGAACAGCAAATTGTTGACTCTAAGATGTCTTGTCTCTCTTCCCAACACACTTTTGGCTTGTGCATTTGTGTGTTTTTGTAAGAGACACTTATATGTCAGATTTTAAGCCCAAAGTGTAGACATATATAATCTGGAGAGCACACCGTCACTTCCTCTTGTTTTACAAAAATGAACCCAAAATATCCTTGATACGAATGCTGCCATCTTATGCTGACGATGTAATTTGAAGCTGAATTCTGGTATCAAAGTCCGACATAACTCAATTGCAAGTGATCAGTTTACCACTTAACACCACATTTTTATAATTTGATAGTGACAGTAAGGGTTATGGAAATGTAACACTATGTGTCATCTTGACTTTCTGATGTACAATTTCTAAACAATAGTCCAAAAATCCCTCCTCAACTTTGCTCGGAGCAGCTTTTCCCTTCAAAGAGCTGTCATGCTGTCTTGTTTATATGCATATACTGTATGCGTATGGTCCAAAGGTAGCACTCGCACCAGGCCGAACACTGATATTAGGTGGTTCCAGTTTAAAAAATGATCAACCAGCCCAATGGAGCAACAGATGAAGCTTTGAGGCCAGAACCACTTAATGCTGTATACTGCTGCCAGTCAAACACGATCAGTGGCCATTTCGACATGTCCATTTACGTCCATTTTTGTATTTATATATAAGGCTAAGAGGCATAAGTGAAATGACAACATTGTTTGAGAGGTCAACTGCTAATTTTCTACTTTATGCATGTACAAGTGTATTGTTCAAACAAGCTGATAGCCTATATCAGTGTTTTTAAATGTCTCCCGGTGGGAATGTTTTGATCACATCCTCCTTTATTAGATCAACAGTAAACTTTCTGTCACTGTTGCCCCTCATCCAATGCATGACTGCTTTTGTGGGACATGGCAGAGCAGGGAAGGATGAATGGTTAGGGCAGGATGGATGAATTTGAAATTAGGAAGAGACAGAAGACAGTGTGAAAGGAGAAGAGAGAAATGTGGCTGTTCTTCTGCCATCTGCTGTGTGTTTCCCAACAGCAGCAGCAGCGGCAGCCGAGCAGAAGAAGGTGAAGTCTGTCCACATCTATCCTCTGGCTGCACATCACAGGCCCGCCATTGGCCCAGTGTTGGCCCCGCTGTCACTCTGTGCGTGTGAGGGTATGTGTTCGTCTGCGAGTGTGCATTACGTGGTCAGAGTCAACCTCAGACACGAGCCGCACTGCCTAATTTAATGAGCAGGGCTGGGTTGCCATGGCTAGGGCAAGCACTGTCTCTCACACGACGCTGTCCAACACGCCCAGCCGATTCCCCTCCGCCGCGCCACTCTCCTTTAAATCATACGCGCTTGTCAAAACTCGCATGGCTCTTGAAAAGCCACTGGAAAACGTGAGAATGTGAAAGAAAAGGGCACCATCCTGGGTGCGTTGATCTCTCTGCCTTTTGTGTCCTTGTGGAATTTGGGAGCTTTTTGAAAGAATGACGACAAAAAAAACAAACACAAACGCTAACATGCACGAGTATGAGAGGCTGCCCAGACTCTCGCCTGGCTACAGAGTGTGGCGGTGTTTTAATGATGCATCTGCTCATGTCAAATGATTCTGGGCACATGGTGAAAACCCAGGGCTGCTGGCCCCTTTGATGTCACCACACGCACACACACGCACGCACGCACGCACGCACGCACACACACACACACACACACACACACATGCACGCACTTTCTTGAGCACTGAAAATATGCTTGCAAGCTCTTCTATGTGTGCCTTTCACGTACTGCCCCAAAACACACACACACACA
>CAAKHG010008088.1:6684-16902 GCA_901007715.1 Dactylopterus volitans
TGCGCATTACCAAACAGCAACAGGTAGGCAGTGCCCTAGGAAGAAAGTTCCTGTCCACAGAAGACCTACAGGACAGATATCCCCCAGTTTCTAAAATTCACATTTTTTGCTGCTGTTGACCTGCTTTTAGAGTAAATGGTTTAGGAAAAAGTCTCTGGCTCATGAGAAAGAGGATGATAGCTTTGGAATCTTTCTTTTGTTTAAATCCCAGATCAAGCCCTCGCCGTTCATTTCATCCACAGAACCAATTCGGAGCAAACAGATGTAATTAGTTTATTCAATTCAAATCTCATCCAAAAAAGTAATGCTCCCTATGCTAGACTAGATTTTATCCCTCATCCAGCTTGTCTGCTGCAGTGTTATATGGGGTAACAATAGTCTGCTCTCATTATTTTGAATGACTGCACAATGTCTGTGAGTTAGCCAAAAGGGGGCAGGATGTTTTATCACAACAGAGGCCGTCACACATCTTCACTTTCGTGAAGGGAAAACAGGGAGACAAGCGTTTTGGCTTACCAAGTAGCATCTCTGCGCCACCATACACATTTATATATCCAAGCACAATAGGCTTGGCATCCAGGGTATATGATTCTCTTTGACTCCAAAGTCTTAGGCAACTGCAGTCTGCTTTTCTACTTGACACACTGCGACTCTGGTGGCTAACATCGTTAGTTGCTGTGGTTTGCCTGACCTAAAGATGTTAGCGATGGCAGACTGCCGTGCATGACATGGTAAACTATAGGAGGGTAGATGTGAGGGGAAACTGTTTGCTAAGCTCAGAAAAATGGATGAGACAGTCAAGTAGAAAAAGGTTGGGTCAAAAGGAAAAATAGTAGCTCTTCAAAGTGAGGTAAAGAGGGCTGACAGTGGGCCTTTGCTGCTAGAGGAGGCCTTTTCTCCTCGCTCCCTTCAAGCAGCGTACCTCCAAATATGATCAACCTTGGCTAATGATGAAGACTTAACGAGCAGTGTATCGCAGGAATTCACCAAACTCTTGCACTTTTTTCTCATCCATCCTCTGTGCATTTCCAGGTCAAGCAGAGATTTCCACTGAATGTGATTAGTCTGTGCTTGGCCTGTGAATTATATTAGTCATGTATGGGCATTCATCATGAATCTGCTCGACAGAAGCCAGCTGGATAAAGGAAAAGGAAAGCTACAGAGCCCAGTGATTTGCTTCTGCTTCTGTCACCCTCCATTTTTTATACTAACAGCTGTTCATTGCGTCACTCAGTCAACACACCTCCCACTCAAAGAAATGAAAAATAGGAACGAAACAGTGAAGGTAATTACTTCGGTTTGTTAAAGTGGTCCAATAGGTAGAAGAAAAAAAAAAAGAATACTGATCTTAACTGAAGGTACAATGAGTTTGGTTGATACAGTGCCATGTGATTTAACCACTATCAAAAAGTAGTACCAACACAGAGAGTACAAAACTAGTCCGTATACGCCCAGCTCCACTCAAGCTATATTATGTTATGCAAGAAAGTTTACCATATCCCCAACCCCTCCCTTTTCTGTCTCTGACTCCAGACTGCAACATCCACAGCTTGGAACTGCATTTCCCATGGTCTTGGGAGGGTGTGTGTGTGTCTACTGTAATCCAATCAGGAAATCCAACTGTAATTGCTCCAATGCAAGGGAGAGGGTGAAAATTATTCTTAATAATGACATAATCAGCAGAGCAGCCATCAAGCAGATAAATTGTCATGCGCATCGTGCTAAAATATCCAATTCTCTTTTTGTCCTCCAGCTCTCTGTGTTCAAGTTGGAACTGACAGAAAGCCAGTCGATGGATCTCCGCTTCCCACTGGTTCAGTCCTGCTGGCAGATTTGTAGTATAGACCCACCCCCCCCCTCCCACAACAGAAGAGGGCTTAAACAGCCTTGGTGCTTAATGTACAGATCTAGATATGTAAATAGGTTCTATACAATAAAATTGTTCCCAATCCTCAAAAATAAATGGATGAAAAGTATCTGTGACTTTTTTTTTCCTCAAAATGTTCCCGTTGTGCATACAAGTTTCTTTTTTCCTTCAAGTTTTCAATCCTTTCTTGGTTGTTTTTCAGTAACTGTTTTTGCCTTATCTTACATTGGCTCCATTGACGAAGTTTACACATGCCTAAATTGGTTTGCACCATATCTACTCTGTGCCCCACAGACACAGTAGTCTGCAGTGCAATGCCTTGGGAAAGCAATATGTTTTCTTTCTTTTACAAAGTGCTCCCTTCTTCTCACCTCCAAGGCATGTCTGATGCTGTCTTCTGCCTCCAGATAATACTGTCAAGCAGTCATTTGTCAGAAGATCCCGAAGGCCATATCTGTCGCTAGAAAGAAAAAGTAGTTTACTGTACCTTGGTTTGCTGGAATATCAGAACAAAAATAATCATAAAAAAGTCCTCCTCTTTGTTCTAGCTTGTGAGGTTGGTTTTCTTCAACTCCTTATTTTGTACTTTTTCTGTGTCTCTTATTTTTCTACAAAATCATAACTATTGTTTTTTTTCCCCTCTGGTCCAGGCCCCCTACATATCCCTTGTCTGTATTCCCTCAATGAATGGGGTGTCGTACAAACCCAGTCTAACCAGTATACTCCAGGCTGGCGTTTCATCTCCTGACATATCTGTGTACGTCAGCATGTCTGCCGTTAAGTCTCTGCAGCAGTGGCGTTAGCATTTGCCTCAGATATCAGAGTTCTGCTCGGGTACATCCTCAGGGCTATACCCGGGTGGTGGAGTGTGAATGTGGGTGTGGGTGAGGCAGGGTATTATTCTGCCCGCTGCTGGGGAAGGTGTTGAAAGAGTGGAGTGAGGTGAGCCCCCCCATGGTGCTGGGGATCATAGTTATGGTGTTTGGTGTCATGAGCGGGATGTCATCTGGTGAACGCCTCATGGCCAGAGTGTAGTCCGGTGGGCAGGCAGTCCTCAGCACCACATCGTGCGGGTGCAGTGAGTCACCTGCCCCCCTGCAGTCTCGGTCCAGGTCTGAGTGCTGCTTCATCTGCAGAGACATGATCTCCTCCTCCTGGGTATGCGCAAGGTCATTGGTGGCATTCCTCTGAGGGCTGCAGCGCCTGTGGACATCATGCCGGCGTTTGTCCTTCTTGTAGTAAAGCGCGGCAAAGGCCAGAATGTTGAGGAAGAGCAGAGAGGCCCCCACAGCAATGGTCACTGATAGCTCAGTGGAGTAGTCACGCTGGTCCACTAACTGTGGCTGGTTGAGGCTGTCCTGGGTCTCAGTTGGGAATGGAGTAGGGTTTGGGCGCTTGGTCACCAGAACCTTGGTCTTTGGGGTACGGTTGGTTGCTTCTGGAGGAGGGATCTGAAGAAAAAAGAGGAAAAATTAGTACAATTAACTACAGTCTCCAGGTCGACACGGCACTGTTGCCTCATAGCAAGACGGTCGCAGGTTTGATTCCCGGCCTGGGATCTTTCTATGTGGAGTTCGCATGTCTGCATGGGTTCTCTTCGGGTACTCTGGCTTCCTCCCACCTTCCAAAAGCATGCTGAGGTTAATTGGCTACTCTAAATTGTATAAGTGCGCGTGAGTGGTTGTCTGTCCTTCATGTGGCCCTGCAGGGTACACCCTCGTGCAGGGTGTACCCTGCCGTTCGCCCGTTGTCAGCTGGGATCAGCTCCAGCACAACCGCGACCCATAACCGGAATAAGCGGCAGATGATGAGATGAGACTGTAGTCTCAGGATTTGACAATGTTCCATATGCCTTGTGTAATATTAATCCAAACTTCACGATTCCCTTGATTATACCCATTCCCTTGATTATCTCTTAATTATTCCCTTTATATTACCCAAGTGGGGCAATTTTCTGTAACCACAGAAAAGTAACTGCATTAACCATCAGACTGATGATAAAAAAGGGTTGGTGATCAATACCAACAATGAGAGTGATAGGTACAATTCAGTTAAACATTTTTAAGTATTTCTGTCAGCATTAAAACTTAAAAGCTTATGACAAAAATACAAATGATGTTGGGCTTTTTAACACACTGTGTCATCGTGATGCTCAAAGGTCAACTTGTCATCATTTACAAAGCCCAGATATTTGTACTGCTGCACAATCTGATCATTAATCACCACAGAAGAAATGGCTGTACATTTTTTTCTAAACAGAAATAACAATAATATAATACATAAAATCATATAATTATGATATATAACAGAAAATATGGAAAATCCTGATCATCATAAAGTAGGAGATTAAGATGTACAAACCTTGGTGGTGGTGGGAATGAGCTGGGTGACCTCATTGAGGCTGTGCAGATGAGGGACCAGCTCCAACCACAAATTGACCTGAGGAGAAAACACAGTAAAAGGAAACAACATGAGAGCACAGAGGATAACTGACTCAATCTAAACACAGTAGGTGATGACAGAATGTTCAGTAGTCTAGAGCAGTGTTTCCTTGATGTCACCCTGCTTAAGCTCAATAATGAGCTGATCATTTGAATCAAGTGTGTTGGAGCAGGAAAACATCTAAGACATGTCGGGTGGGAGACCCCAAGGACCAGATATTAAATACTAGTTTTGAGCGAGTATGGGAATTGGATAACAACAGCAATTCATACTCAGGACAAAAAAGAAACTCGTTAATTAGCAGAGCAACATAAAAGCACATTAATTGACCAGTACAAGATTGTATACCTTGTTGGCACGATAGTGCTCTTTGACCCGCGGCTTAAGACCAATGTGCAGATAAAGTTGGTCTTTCTGGTTGTAGCGTGTCCATGCCACCTCTTCAAAACGGTTGGGTTTGGTGTGGATGAACTTTGTGTCCTGGGGAACAGGCTGATTTGGGTCTCTGAAAATTATAAGGAGGAAAGAATAAACCATGCAAGAGATATCGTGCTGATAGTATTATTAAGGTACACACACTCGTATGAAAGTTGGTGCCCTCCACATAAACACTGCAGTCTTCTCCTGGGCTTTAATAAATAGTTATGTCATGCTGTGGTTACTTAGGTTAGGGGACAGGAAGAACTAAAACAAGACTAGAGGTTGAGAGGACCTTTGGAGACATGACTGGCTACTTATTAAAATTGTAATTTCGACCTGAGTGTATCTCCCGCAGGCTAATCAGTGTAGTTATATAAATACTGGAAAGGAGAGGTAAGATGCAGCCCCCAGGTTTCAATTTTTAATCAGCAGTGTCTGAGATATCACACCTGATAGAATAACGAAATATGAAAAGATGTTTTTTTCCCATGAATCGAAAGGTCATAAGATATCTCATAAACTCAGAGGTTTTTGAAGTTGATTTGAAGTTTTATTCATATGCTAAAAACAGTCAATAAATTATGGATGTCTCTTAAATGTAAAAGTAAGCTTCCAGCTAAAAAATATGTTAAAGATGCAGTTAAACCATACTGATAATTTCCATGAGGCATATGCTTTCATCGTTAATGCCTGCATATGACCCAGAAAGGCTCCATTTTTAATAATACGTATCGTCTGCTTCTGGTGAACATTAGGAATAACAAAAGGCTGTAAATGCAGGTCACGACTTATATTAACTGCTAGTATATATACAGGAGTTTACAGAGCACATTCAGAAGGGCAGCTCTTCCTAAACAAGCCCACTTACACTTTATTTGAGCAGAGCAGAGCCAGCCATGTGAGTTATGGAGACCCATTCAGACCCACTAAGCGCCCCATTGTCTGAGAGTGGCATATGGAGCCAGTCAGACCTCATCAAGAACATGCTTAACCATTCAAATTGGTGGCATAAATCTCCCAGGTACCCAGCATTTCATGTCAATTTAGGGTTGTATATGTTGATCATTAGTGCCTTTCTGTTACCCTCAGGCCCACTGGGCAGTGCACAGAAAAAGCCAATGTCCCCTCATTACACTCTCGAAAAACAATTACCGCCCTGACTATATGCTGAAAGGCACCGTGAGACATAAGGCAGGGGGAAAAAAAAGGATTTTAATTTGACCCAGTTGTGAATGTCACTCTTTAGGCTATGACTATTAATTAAGAATGTATTTGAAGATATGTAGAGGAGATCTGCACAGAATACTGATAGGTTTCAGTCCATAAAAAAACGGTTCACTTTTCGTTTTTATAAACTGCAGCTTAATGTTGAGAAAATTACACTGAAATCATGGCCTCTATTGATAATTGCATTTTGAACAAGTGCAGTAAGAGTGATTACAGAATGAATGCTTAGACAGAAAAAGAATAATTTTTTGGCTGACTCTTTGTAGAATTAAAGAACATTATACAATATGAACTAGATAATGAATCAGGTTGCTACATTAACTGCCGATAGGTAGATGTCGTTAAGTGACTTTGTACACCGGTATTTCTACATTGCAATATGTCTACACTAAAACCCGTAAAATATGGGTGTGCTACTGCAGTGATGATAGTATTTGTTTAATGTCTACACTTTGACTTTAAAATAAGCTGAGAGAGCATTTTAACTCAACAGGCTTTGAAGCTGTTAGCAAGCTTTCTCTGTGTTAAGATAATACTGTCCAGATTCAAACATTAGCACCTTTGTTGGCCCATAGAAACCATATTTTTGTGTCACTTTACCCTGTTTTAGCAAAGTTTGTCCAATAGGTCATCACTACTGCACTGAGCATCACGTCATTCTTCGAGAAGTTGCAGGGAAACAGCTCCGTTGGTCCAATCATCGGCAGACCAAACACATAAGGGATCTCATCTCCGTGTGCTGCGTCTGCCCATGGTGGCACCTAATGAGCAGCAGATGAATTACATTAAATCAGCGTTATTGCATTATGTGACAGATAAAAGATATTAAACTGCATTATTTCTGCTGCTGCAGCACAGTGAACGCTGGGATGATACACACCTGAACAAAGAAGCAGAGAGAATAAGTAAAGGTGGGAAATTTCTTCTTTATTCTATTTTAATAGAATAATCCAGTTCATTGTTCAGGAGACTATAAAATGATCTTTTACACAGTTTATGACTCTATGTGAGCAGTCACCAAAAGCGTTACTCCAGAAGACAAATAAAATGGCAACAGTATTTTCTAACTTTGATCACATTGGTTATGAACCATAAGGTGGAGGTGTCTTTGGACAACCAGACCAGCCAGTGACCTACCTGCTCTGTCTGACAGTGGTGGTAGAAGGCATAGAAGTATGTGGGTGACCCAAAGCTGGAGTGCAAGTCAGCGGTGGCAACAGCTGGCGCTACCCACTGATGATCCGTGAAAAGGGCCAACAGTGTCTTTCGGCGTGTCTCAGGGTTGTGCCTGTCGGCCCAGTCAGTGTACATGAACTTGATGGTCTCTCGGAGGATGTCTTTACCCTCTGGATAGCCATAGAGGTCATCCACAAAACTGGATACGGCGTAGTCAAAGTCATTGGCTTGGACACCGTTTTCGTTGTCGACAATCAGCTCCACAAACTTTAGGCCCTCACCCTGGTTCACTCCAAGCATGATATCATAGTTGAGGAACTCGCCTGGCAATGCAAATAACATATGATTGTTGACTGTACAAATAATGACAGTGTTGTTGAAATGTGCTTGCTGTTACAATTTGGCTGTAATTGTTGACTTGCCCAGTGGTTAAATTGCTGACTAATAAGAAAAGCATCAAATGCTTTTTCTGTACCTTGCTCCATGAGTATCTGAGGGTCATCAGGGATAACATCACCATCAATAACAGGCCCAAAGGCGATGTGGTAGCGGGCAGGCTGGATATCTTGATCAACCAGCTCTTTGTAATGTTTTCTCTGAAGACACATCACAAGTTCTACAGTGTCCTCAAGGTTACATCCAACCTTTCGGGCCAACATTCGGGCGTACTTGGCTGGCTGGAAACTAACGGCCCAGCTGGATAGAGCAGTGCCACTCTGCGCGATGGCCCTCTGGAAGAGACCTGCAAATACAGTATGTGTAATGGAGGGGGGAAGAAAGAAGAAAAAAATTCAAGAACCTTTTCAGATAACACAATAAAAATATATATATCTGTCCGAGCCGGCATGAGTCCGACCAACTGCAGCAGTTTGAGCCTAAACCCATTTGGAACCTGTTGATGTCAGATAATCAGACTCTGTTTTGGATGGCTTTGACAGGCTGTGTCTCATTGTGGGAGCATCAAGTAACACCCACTACGTGGCAACAAAGGACACTGAATGAAATTGGGTTAAATAGCTATGAATATAGAAGCACACAGACTGAAAATGATGGTCAAGCCTGCTGTGTCAGTGTAATAGACACCCATTTATTTCTGGTGACTGCAGAGTGGGTCTGCTGTCTCTGAGGGAACATCGGAACTGTCTCAAAATGACCATGTACACTAAATTTGATACATTTGCTATGAGGCTAAAAATGATCACAAATAGCTTTTGGGCCAGACCACATATGGAGCCTGTTGGCTCCAGTTGAACTTAATCAAGTTTGGGTAGAGAATGAAAGCAGACTAACCATCCTCTTTACCAGTTGGCTTTGACCATAAATGTATCACTCCATTACTGTGATATCATTATAATCTTTTGAATACAAAATCACTTTGTAAATTCATCCTATTGCACATTTGTGTGAAATTGAACTTTGATCATTGCAAACAATTTGTGCTTGATTCCCAGTGCCAAATGGAAAGAAAGAGATATTGCATTCACAGGAGCGTGACAGACACATGTCTGATGGAAGGACAAACAGCATCCATAACGCCAGGCACAAAATGCACAAAAAGTTTTATACATGTATCCAAAGCCTGATATATCTGTAACACTGAGCTGAATTGTTTTTTTTTTTTTTTTCAAAAACACCCACTAGATGACATTTTCTTCTATGACATGTTCCTTCCATGATAATTTTGATGCAATTCCAGGTGCATGCGGAGCAACAGCTGAGTTTCCTTTGCATAAAGCACCAATTTAGTCATATACCAGGTGCTTATAAAGATATGCAAATACTGCACACATATTTAAATATGCATGAAGAACTCCATGAATTCCCCATTGGCTTGTATATTTTACCTTTGGTGGAGTTGCTCCAGCGGTTGCCCTCAGAGTAGTGAGACAGTGTGAGCAAGTTGACACAGGAGGCTCCAGCACCTGAGCCAAAAACAGTGATACGTAACGGATCGCCGCCAAAGGCTGCAATGTTCTCACTGGTCCAACGAAGTGCTTGGATTTGGTCCAACAAGCCATAATTCCCTTTGGCTGCCTGGTCACCTGTACTCAGGAAACCTGCATAGGAGCAGAGATACAAAATATTAAAATGTTTATTATGATAATTTTTAGGAGTGAATGGTGGTGTATAGAGTTTAAGCTTAGTTGTACTACCCTCATTTAGAACTGACATAAAATATTCACTTTTTATTTTGTCGATTTTCGTACTGAGCTACATTAGATGAGATCCTATAAAATACAGTGTTAATTTGTATTGCTTGTTCCATTTTATGCAATGAAGTACATTAGAATCACACTGTATTCTTTAAAGTTCTTAATACAAGGGGAAAAATCTTTTTTTTTTTGCACATATAACCAAAAACAGCAAAGAACAAATTATTGCCGCAGGTAGAAAAATAATATGCATCCTCAGTGACTCCAGTTAACACAGAAATATACAGGTTCCAAACATAACACTCAAAAACTATTACACACAAACTACAAGCAGCAATGATGAAATGAGATTAAAGAATCCCTGAACAGAGGAGAGGCAATACATTTAGTCCGCTGTAGTTACATGACATAAAAGACCATAAAAGCAAACCATCTTTAATACTTTCATTTTATGACTAACTGAATTTAAAATTTTAGGTAAGTGAAATAAAAAACTAACATTTTTTTTTTTTCCTTGAGGTGACATTTGTCTTGAGCACAGTCCTTTGTTTTACATAAGAAGATAAAAAGAATCACATAAAAACCTGACACGATGTTAGACAGTTGCTTCACATACATTGCATGTAGACACATAAAAGAGACATTTTGGTTTTTGCAGCTGACATTGATCGGATTGTTTAAAAGAAACTCTTAAGCTTGTGCATGCATTGCACAATGCTCAATTGCATCACAATTTTGCAGCTCGATGGAGGCTGGAACAAAGTTGGCTTTAAGTTTGATTTGTACTTTGGTAGCCTATTGGTCTTCCTCCAGATGGCAGAGGTTCATAGTCAAGAGAAAATGCTGAGAGTCTGCAATGATTCTTGTTGCTCGTTTTCGCCCTGCCTACTCATACAGACACCATATGGGCCTGTATTCTTACTTTCTTATCAA
>CAAKHG010008090.1:3781-23297 GCA_901007715.1 Dactylopterus volitans
TTCACATTAACATACAGCAACTTAAATATAAATGGCTCTGATGGTTTCTTTTTGGTAGTTTTCTATACTATTTATAGTAAAGTATATATTCTACTCAAGTTTTTGTATATATTATACTAAAGGTTTTACAGTGTGGATTGGTTGTGACTCAGAGTTTGACAGCCGCTCTCCATCTTCAGTACAAGCAAAAGGTTGAGGTTCCAAACAGCAGCAAAACTCCTTCTGAAAAAGTAATTTAAGAAAACCTCAAGGGAAGAAATTCAAAGATAATTGTCCCATGGTGATATGGCAATTACAATGATAAACAGACAGATGCAGTGGTTTATATGAATGCAAAATTCTGACTCGTTTAGCAGTAGATTGTCATTAGTCCAGCACAACTGTGTAAAATCAAAAATTAAGAGGCCTGGTAAAATGGATCCAAGGAATGAGTCAGTTCAATTAAATGTTAGGTTTCAAAGTTTGCATCCTTTTTTTCCCCTGAACATACTTTAGACAAAAAGGAAAATATTGGCGGTCAATTTTTGCCTTTTGCTGCAATCTGTACTCGCCTGATATTTGCTCCTCTTGGGAAACACATTGCCAAATGGTTTCCCCACCAATATACAGTATCTAACCAAATGCGGAAAAGTTGTTTACACGGAAACCTCGAGCTGGATGGTGATAAGCATTGTGGAGTCCAGCGTGTTAGTCCATGGAAGCCTGGAGATTCAATACTATATAATGATTGCCTTAAGCTGAAGGAGGATTTCTCACCATCACTTAGCAGACTTTAATTTGCCGTCCTTGTCCCTTCTGTCCACTCATAGCATTGATCTGTGCATGTGTGTGCGCGCGTTTGTGTGTGTGTCTGTGTGCGCATATGTGTGCGTGCGTGTGTTTTCATCCCAGAATTTCTGCAGTCGAGCCGCTCTAGAAGCCCAGGGCTCCTGTCTGAACAACAAATATTCTGAAGGCTACCCAGGCAGAAGGTGAGTGTGTTTATTTAGCCACAGCTAATTAACACAGTTGATGTTCTCTGCTTCAGGATGTGTAGGTTATCAATATGCACATATCAACAAACATGGATACAAACTGAATTACACTATGTTCTCTAGGTTGCCCTATCGTAGAATATGTCAGCCACCCAAAAATAATCCAGTCTCTGCCTTGTCAGAGAATATTCCTGAGGGCATACATTAAAAGAATTTAGTACCCAGCAGGTTATATATTTTCAGTTTACCTATTTATTGTTATTTCCCATGGATAATTTATATTTATTGGGAGCAAATACAGCTGACATGTTTTGAAATGCTTCTCATTTGATGCCTTTTGATTCCCGGAACACAAGCCCTCCATAAACCTTTCTTCCACTAAATGTGTGTTCAATATTTCTATTCCCTGCATCCGACTCATCTAAATGAAATGAAACAGAAGGATGATCGCATTGAATGAGTGGTTTGTTTAGAGCCATCTGTTGCTCCCTCATCTGTAATTCCCTTAAAAAGGTTTGATCAACTGTTTCACCTGAGATGTCCCGGATCAAATGAGGTCCATATCAGTTTAGAATGTGCTTATTTTGCCACCAATAGTGCAGTATGTTACAAATGAATGAAAGGGAAATTATTGATATTGATCTAAACTGAAACAATATCAAATATAGTAGAGTTTTTTTTTTGGTAATTTTCTCTGGGTTCCACAGGTACTATGGTGGTGCAGAAGTGGTTGACCAAATTGAGCTACTGTGCCAAAAGCGAGCCCTGGATGCCTTTGACTTGGACCCAGCTCAGTGGGGTGTCAATGTCCAGCCATATTCTGGCTCCCCGGCCAATTTTGCCGTCTACACTGCAGTGCTCAAACCCCATGACCGCATCATGGGCCTGGACCTTCCCGACGGAGGACAGTCAGTAGTCACTGCTGCTTAACTTAACATCTTTCTTTCATTTTCATCTTACAAATTCAGTCAGACTAAAGTGTCTGTCTACCACAAACACACCCACTGATGTGAGTGGCACATATTTCAAGTTTCTCAACAATTCATATTTTAATGACATAGTAATGTCACCGTCAGCCTATTAATCACTCAACGCATGTGACTTGCTAAAGAGCCCTCTTAATTACTAAGATGTTGATCGGTATTGTGTACTATGGTACGGTACTATGTACACAGTTCATTTTCATGAATCATGTCAATTGTAAGTCAATGTTACTTGTTGTGCTTGTCTGCTTTTCTAACTGCCACCACGCTCCTTTTTTGTCTCCCCAGTCTGACTCATGGCTACATGTCCGATGTGAAGAGGATCTCAGCAACCTCAATCTATTTTGAGTCCATGCCTTACAAGCTCAATGTAAGTGTAGAGCCCTGCTGCTGACATCAACTAACCAGTTGTTACTGTCTTAGAATTAGGCAAAACAAACAAGAAGCTAAGAATACACCTGCTTTTATTATCTTTTGTAAGTACTAGTTCTTGTTTGCTCCTTCCTTGCACACACTTTTCTTAACCCTATTGACAATTCTGGAGTCAAAGCCAAATACTTAGCTGAAGCCAGTAACTGGTATGGATTATGTACTTTAATCTAGCATTAGCTTCATCACCCCCTCTGTGGACCATCAACTTATCATGGTGGAGAGGTTTGAGTATCTTAATGATCCCAGGAGCTATGTTGTCAGGGACAGGAGCCCCTAGTAGGTTCTCCCATGGTAATGTGGTCTGGGTGAAGGGTCAGACAAAAAATGGTCCATAAAGACGCATATGGGAAGAAAAACATCAAAGGACCAGTGTGCCCTGCCCGCAGGGTTTGAGGCAGAGACATGGGTCTGACCTCCAGCAGGCCCACGACCTGCAGGAGGAACCATATGGGTCTGGTGCAATGTGGATCGGACCGCAGGCCAATGCTCCCCCCATGACCCGGATCGGGATAAGTGGAAGAAGATGACGAGACAAGTTTCATCACAGTAAAATCTGTCAATTATCTGTACTCATGATGAAGGAAAATCCTCATTGGTTAGCAAGCTAACCACACACGTGCGTGTACAAATGCAAACACACACACGATAAAGAAGAAACTCACAAACCTACTGCGTAAGTAATTAATGTTTTACTTTGAATAGAAAAGAATAACAGTAAAAAAAATTACTTTGACTAGATCACATGTATTTTATTTTGGAGTAATACTGCATGTGTTGAATTTAAGTTTATTCACATAGGTTCATTGTTAATTTACTCTATAATGCTACACTCAATCTCAAATAAATATAGCGACTCCAATTACATAACTTCTGTAAATTGTTAAATTGCTGTACCACCACATTGCTCAAACAATTCCTATTGCTGTTATGATGTTAATAATACAATAGAGTATTTAGTTAATATTTTTAATAGTCAACAACTGTGGAGTAAAAATTTGTTCCTTTTTAGAATAAATGAAAAATTCCATTAATTTAAACTACTAATACTGTTCCCTTCCTTGACTGAAATAACAGTCCTCAATGGCCATTTCCTAACGCACATGAGAAATGTTTTTGACTATTTACGCAACAACAAAAAAAAGTTTCTAAATGATATCATCACAAAGGAGTATTTATTCAGATAGACCAAGGTTATAAAAATCTGGTGAAAAGGCAAGCTAGTTTTTGGGGATTATGTATCCAACTGAACAAAATTCAGCCCAGAATATGTTGCCCTGAAGTGCGTGCGCTTCTGTTTCGGTTCATTTATGGCTTTTTCATCCACAATACAATCCACGGTGTGTATTTGATCAGTATACTTTGTAAAACAGTGAAGTACTGTTTTCCACCAATAACGCAATCTGTCCAATGAGGGGCCCTTAGAATTGACAAGTAATTTCTCTTGTTAACGTGAAAATATGATAAGTGCATCATATGTTAATGTAAAGTATATTATTCCGGGGTCAAGGTTGTACGGTAGTGTTGGTTGCAGCTGATAGATGGCCATGAGTGTCTGCATGTCCAGGCATGCTGATATATGGGCTGGCAGGACCCCAACTGCGAGCGAGATAATGGGAAATCGACAGGCTGGCCAGCACCACTGGCTCTGTCTTGACAATGAGCAGCTTGATGGAGTGAGGGGGCATCCATAGATGTGCTCTGGAGATGGAAGATTATCAGGTTGTCTGAATAAAGCTTTCCCTCTTACTTTTCTATCTTTTCCTTGTCTTTGTTTCGTTTATTCTCGACCCTTTCTGGTCCTCACTCTGTGCTCCATCCTTCCCTCTCTTTCTCACCTGGATCGTCTCTCTTTTCCGATACTTGCAGAAGGGGAAGAAGGCTAAAGCTCGGGATGAAAGCAAGCATGAGACACACTTGTCATTTTTGCATGACTCCATCCCATATGACACTGAGCTACATGAACTGAACAATGGATCATCTAACGTATCTCTGAAATTGTTTATTTCAACAAAGGGAGCAGGAAACATCTCCAAACCAACCTTTGATCTGTTTAGCCCCATAACACCAGCTGAGTATGTCCCTAAAAAGTTGAATTAGGATAATTAGGGGTCCATTACTGCAATTGCTCCATCCTCTTCCTTGATGTATGTTGAAATGTCTCCTTTAGATAAATTTCTTCCCCTTTTTAGGTAGCCAAAGTACCTCAAATGCAGCTGCTTCAATGAGCTTCAAACTGAAGAAATCTCGTCCATGTTGCTATGTTTGCTCTTGATCCTCAGATGCACGTTTTTTCATACATTTTTTTTCGTACATGTTCCTTTTTGCCTCTTGACCCCTAATCCCATCTCACTTTCACATCCTCTTTCTTGTTTCTTCCTGTTCTGCCTCCCCTCTGTATTCTTCTCCAGCCTGCGACAGGACTCATAGACTACAACCAGATGGAGTTGACGGCCAAGCTGTTCAGGCCCAAGCTCATCATCGCTGGCACCAGTGCCTATGCCCGCCTCATTGACTATGCCCGGATCAAAAAGGTGCCTGCAGAACTCTCTTTGTATCCAGAGTCAACCAACCTTTACCTCATCTTTCCTATATGTTTCTCTCCTCATACCTGCTTTCATAAATGCAGCTCCTGCATTAGTATGTTCGGAATAGATTTGTCCTTTTTTTTTTTTCCTAACGCTGCCATTGTTCCCATTGACCTTCACACACACACCTGTTTCTCTCACGGTTTGGTTAAAGTTGGCAAACACCACTGCCAAAACAGGATCTTTAATATCTGTCTCACAGTCGGAAATCTTGCTACTTTAAATGTTGAGCTTTCAATATTTTGAACTTTTTTTTTCTTCTTAGCTTCTCTCTCTCTCATTTGCACACAATAACACAGCTGGTTTCATCCACTCTTGCCTACTCTACTAAACTGAACATGAACAATAACTATTACACAGTTGCAACTTTTAACCACACACTTCACTGCTCTGACAGTCCACAAGAGGCCCCTTTATCTGTTTTGTTATACCCACCTGCTGATTCACTCCATGACAGCTTTGCTTTGTTATAGAGTGCCACTTTAGCTACTGCAATCAGTTGGAGTGCCCTACCAATACAGTGCTGCGTTTTTATTAAGCACCATGACTATTTTGCCACTAGGCCTGAAGTGTGGCCATATTTTTTTCTTTTTTCCCTGGCATGTCTCTGCAGAACTGTTCACTGTTTTATGGCAGGATCTGCAGGGCCGGGCACTTCTCCAGGTTTCCTGTGTTGTTACCTAGACCAGAGCAACCCCTCTTTTTTTTTTTCATCTGAAATTTGTTTCATTATCTATGTTCATCAACTACCACACAACACCCTCTTATGTTTGCTTCCCCTACCCCCACCCCCTCCAGTAATCCTGCCATCTCCCCTGCCTTTTAATCTAATAAACATGTGCTGATCCAGTTTAGCTATGAGAGGAACGGAGATTGTCATGATAATGCATATCGGAGCACTAAAAAAAATCATTTAGTGCTCTGATCATTCGCCAGCAAGTCATTTGCATGTTAGCGATCTATTTATTGTTAGTTGCCTTTTTCAATAAATGCTGGCAAGGGAAGGCAAGGATTTGTTGAATTATGCTGTAATATTTCAAACCTCTGAAGACTGCACAAGAGTGTAATTACACCAGCTTTGAAATATCTGCTCTTTTAAGTAGAAAGGTACAGCTAACACATGTACAGTTATTTACCAAATCTTAACCGGGGGGGGATGTAAATGTATTAGCGTGTAGAGATTGTATCATACTTTTTTTTTTTATTATTATTTCTGCATCTCGGTGTACACTGTACAAACTGCATTCAAATATAACATGTAGTACTTCAGGGTCACAGACTGCGGCAGGTTGAAACATGCAGCTCAGTTTAATAGAAACTCCACCACTGTCATTTCCTATTGCACTCTGTAGTCTATATTGACAATGATGCAAAGACAAGGGACAGTGACATGTTTGCACTCCAGCACAGTACTATGTGGAATCAAATGGTGACTGTGGTTCAAGCGCTGACTTTCATCTTAATGGGAGTTTGAACGTTAAATGAGGTTGATAATGGAGGATTTTATTTTTTTTAAATGGTCACCAAATTTGAGGTCCTTTTCATTTCCAGAGGATTTTTCTTGACTTGTATTCCTTCACTTGTCTAATCGATATTTTGCCTTTTTACACTTGAAAAAATACTATCTTAAAATCTACTTGATAAATCTTAGGTATAATGGCAAAACTATTTTTCTGATATGGATTTAACAGTTGAATTCAAATGTTATCAGTAATCATCATAGAATTGTGTTCTTTAAAATAGAACGGTAATGACGTGATTTGTGTCCAGTGTATTTCAATATTGTTCCCTCTTTTCCGTCTTTTTCGCATGCAGCTGTGCACCGACATTAATGCCTACATGCTGGCTGACATGGCCCACATCAGTGGTCTGGTGGCAGCCAATGCTATTCCTTCTCCTTTTGAACATGCCGACATGGTCACTTCCACCACACACAAATCCCTCCGAGGAGCCAGGTAAGAGTTACAGCAGAGAGAAATCTAAATTTAAATGTTGTACTCCTATGAAAAAAGTAAGGCATGGCCTCTACAATGTTGAACAGATTTATTTAATGGATGATTGTTTATCTCTGTCACATCACCTATAAAACACACAGGGAAAGCTAGTTATTTCTATTAATAGCATTATTGACATTTTATGATTAGGCTGTTCACTTCTTATTGTCAACGAGTGTGCCATATGAGCCACAGTGGCTCTACCATAGATAGAACCTTGCTTAGGCCTGAGAGAAATGGAAATTGTAAAACACATGGTCAGCAAATTCTTATGCTGTTTTTCCAGGGCTGGTCTCATCTTTTATCGGAAAGGCGTTCGCTCTGTGGACAAAAAGGGGAAGGAGATCATGTATGACCTCGAGGACAAGGTCAACTTCTCTGTTTTCCCCTCCCTGCAGGGTGGACCCCATAACCATGCCATCGCTGGTGTGGCTGTGGCACTCAAACAGGTAGGTAAAACAAACACCTTATTTGATTCAGAAAAAAAACAAAAAAAAAAAACACTTGCCTTAATTGCTGTTGATATACGGCTTTATATACTGTCTCCTAATTTCTAATCAGAAGTTGATGATTGGTTTATTTGATTTGACACTGGCACATTATCTCATACTGATGCTTTTATGCAATTTGACCCAGGATCCTTTGCCAGCTAACTGACTGCAGGTATCTGCTCCTTCTCTCAAGAGTGAACTGTCTGGATTTTTATGCTCCGCGCGACAACTATTGAACAGTAATCAGATAAAGAGGATGGATGTTGCTTTATTTGCCTCTCAATTGCACCAAAGTAGGGAAACTTCTCCACACTGCAGGTTCTCACTTTATTGTTACACCACTGAAATAAAGTCATGTCCTCTCACAACCCTCCATCAAGGGAGAGAAGAAAACATCTTGCCATTTCACTAGTCAGAATGCATTACTTAAAAATAAACGGAATTAGTGATTTCCTTAGTTAAAATTATTGTTTATATGCTAGATACATCTAATAGAAAACAGACTGAAAACTCTAACTTGGATATTGGTGATCATCTAACTCAGCCTTTTCTATGATTTTAATGTGTTATTCAGGCACAGTCTCCCATGTTCAAGGAGTACATAGCCCAGGTATTGAAGAACGCCAAGGCCATGGCTGCAACTCTCCTGAACAAAGGCTACACCCTGGTATCAGGTAATCATCATGTATTTAAACCTGCTGTTTCTTCTCCAGAGGACACTGGCTCAGAAAATGGCAGGGAGAAGAATTGGAAACACCTCAATAAAGAAGAATATCCTGTCTCGGAATGCACATTCAAAGGAGGGAAGGGGGGCACATGTATTTAAATTCATGATGTGCAAATAGACTAATGCCAGTGTAGCAAGCCAGCCATTCAAGAAAATAAAGCCAGATGACGGTTAAGGTTACATGAATGAATGTTTATTTTGAACATATTAGAGTTGCACAGAAGCTCAAATCAAATCAAAATTGTCAAAATAATTAAACAATAATCTCAAAATTAAAACCACTACATGTTAACCATAGAATATGATGCAAAAGTCCTGCAATAAATTCTCCCTTCAGGTCGAGTTTTATGTTGAAGTTTTGTTTGACCGAGGCGGTGACATTTTAATGATTTTTTATTTGGACTGTAATTTGTGACAGATTACACTGAGAGGTGTCCCTAATATTTTGGTCATTCCAGTCATATGTTTTAGGGTGCTTGCTTAAGAGTTTGTCACCATTTTAAAGGGAGAGAGAGACAACTGACGCCTTTACAGTGCCACCATAAATGGAATTAATTATGTCGCTATCAAATCTGTCAATGTCATCATATCCATGTTAAGGGCCATCCACACCAATAACTATAACAATGAGAATGTATAGACTCTCAAAGTCTTCAAAGAAGAGAACAGAGATGTCATTTTTTTATTCCTAATTTCATGAGTCGACATCAGTCAGACTGTATCCTTACGATTGTCACAGAGGACGTCAGCTCTATGTTCCAGGTAACGCATTTTTATGAGTAATTTGCAACTTGATCTTACTTTAAATAAGCTGCCAATGAGTTGAGCCAGGTGCCCTGTTAATTTTGATTTTAATTGGCCATCAGTGTTTCTATCACTCCATGAAATCGCTCTGAAATTAAACTCGAAGGTATTGGTCCTCGCTGCCGTTGTTGTGATGATTGTGGTGTGTGCTCCACCATTCAATTGAATTAGAAGAATTTTTTAAAAGATTTTTTCATATAGTTCTTGGTGTGGACAAACCTTTGCACTTAAATATGAGGTGCTTTGATCAAAGGCAAAAAAAGTTTTTACTTGGAATGCTGAATATTTCAGACGGGACCGACAACCACTTAGTCCTGGTGGATCTGCGGCCTAAAGGCATTGATGGGGCTCGGGCCGAAAGGGTTCTGGAGCTGGTGTCAATCACTGCCAACAAGAACACCTGCCCCGGGGACAAGAGCGCCCTGACTCCTGGGGGCCTCAGGCTGGGTAAGGAACAGCGTCACATCACACCACATTTAACTTGACTTAGGCATTCTTATTTAGGTAGATGCTACTGATTTATTGTTTTAAATTACAACCCACTTGACATTTTCATGTGTTAAAAAACTTTTTAGTGAGCCTTCCCTTCAAGAACTTCACATCCTCTCCACTCAATATGTTTTGCTTCCCTTCCCAATTGTAAAAATGTAGTTTGGAATATGGAAATTCGTCAGGCACCAATTAAGCCACAAGCAGTGAGGAGATCATTATTAATTAAGCATGTTTGGGTTTTTAATCATCTTCCAGGAAGTTCAAGAGCTCCACATCTACACTGCCTTATTTTTATCCTTATCTGACGGCCAGATCGAGTACAATGCACTTCTCTTCTTGACTTTTCTTTATTTTATTGATTTGGATTGCACCATAATGACCCACTGACCAAGAGAATATGGTTCCTAAACCGAAAAAAAAGAAATGAATTAGAAACAGCTGAATTCTTAAAAGCAAGGAAGAAATTAGTAGTCATTCCAGTGTATTTGAAGCTGCAGTCTTTGTGGGCTCCTGTGCTTCAGGTGCTCCAGCATTGACCTCCAGACAGTTCAAAGAGACGGATTTTGTGCAAGTTGTCGAGTTCATGGATGAGGGCTTCAAGATTGCCTTGGATGTTAAGAAAAAGACAGGTGAGCATGGAGATCACAATGGCTTTACAATCTAGCATGATGGTTGCCAAGTGTGTGTGCCTCTTTTTTTTTTTTTTTTGGTCAGTCTACTTTAGAGAAGGTGCAGTATTTCAAGTTTAAGTGTTGTAATCTGAGGAAACAACAGGCCTAGTTGTGCTAAACAATGGAAGCTAAAACATACACAAAAGCCTTTCCCCTCTATCTTCTGTTCGTGTTGTGCAGGAAAGCTCCAGGATTTCAAAAACTTCCTGCTTGAAGACCCAGAGACGGTGGCTCGTATCGCCAGCCTGCGCCACCGCGTCGAAGCCTTCGCCAGACCTTTCCCCATGCCAGGCTTCCTCGATCATTAATGCCGTCGATCTGGAGTTGGTGTGAAACGGGGGGGGCAGGGCACTTTTTGCAGTCATCAGTCTATTCTTCTATAAACATGGCCCCTGTGGCATGACAGATTTTGTAGAGCAGAATATCAAATTTTCTATTGCACGTGTATAAATCTTTTCAGTTGTCTTCACACTATTTCTTCAATGTGTGCTGGAGGAAAAAGTACTTGTCAAACCCAACAACCAACAGTTCTTGATGTCACAGACTCTGACTTCATTATCAGTTGCTGAAAAAACGAGGTAGACTGAAGAATCTTAGTGCTGTAAAGCATCTTAACAAATGTGATTAATATATTTAGATGGAGATGTGTACATGTCTGCTTTTTGTGTTAAAGCACCCGGGTACAAGAGGTGACTTGGTGAGGTGAGGGGGTGTTTTGCCAAACGGTGTCATGCTGTCCTTTTGACTTTATCTGGGGAAGTTTTTGCAGATATTTGTGCGACTTGTCTCAAAAGTGGAAGGATTCATGAGAGACTATAAAAGAAGAGAACTAAGTAATATTACTTTGATCTAATAAAGCAACACTACAGTTTTCTAAAATACATGGTTTATTCAGATAGTGGGCAAAATTCTAAACTACAAATACCAGACATCAACGGGAAATTGAATTTGATTGCATTCTAAAAAAAAAAAAAAAAAGCCCACCTCATCCTCCTCAAGATATAACTGACGTTATTTTCTTTTGCTGCATTCTTCCAACATATCGAATATGCCAGACTTTCTCATATTTTGCTAAGACGGATAAATTACCAAATCAAGTAATAACTGGAATATCACCCTGGGTTTTTTAGGTTTGTTTACAAAGAGTATATACTTTTCTAGAAATTATTTTAAAATGATTAACAGATGTAAGGACCATCGTTTCACACGTTAAGGTTTCCAAAACCGGCAGAGTTGTTGTGCTGGAAGCGCGATGTTTTGTAGTGTGTGTCAGATTGATCTCCTTCGTTTCACTGTGTTGCTTAGTGATGGAGAATGTACTTGTTTTGATAGTCTCTAAACATTTTCAGAGTAGTTTTTTGTCTATCTGGTTTACAAACTGGAACTATTGTCATTATCACTGCATCAGTGAAGAACCAGGATTTCTGTTTGCGGCATGGGTGGTAGGAATTTTATGGTACTTTCTCTCTTTGGACTTCCTTTTGAAGGTGAACCAAATCATGTTACTTACCCTTATCACAGGTTTTTGACATGCAACAGCCTAGACTTTGCCAAAATTTACCGATAAGTATTTTACAACGCTATTCGTGCATTTTCTGTAATCTGATATGTTGCCAGCCACTGCTCATGAACACGAGGTTGAACTAATTTTCTTCGACAGAACATTGATTTTTTTCGTTGAGTCCTATTAAAATCCAATACTGCAGAAATAATTGTTGTCTTGGTCATATTAATGTATCGCTCCTCACACGGTTTTCCCCACCACACAAACTGGAAAAACAAAGTATCGTGTTCTTTGGATAATATGGGAGCTCATGTACTTCTGTGTACTGAGGAAATGTGAGTTGAAAACTAAAAATTTAAACTGATTTGTAAAATATTAATGCTGCTATCAGATTGTTTATGAATTCTGCCTTTGTGAGTTTGTAATTTTTTTAACTGTGATTAAACATAAACAGTTCTTGTCAGACAAATTCTGAAACGCGAACTAACCCCACATCTAATTTATTTGTGCAGTTTTTTGGGATTTTTTTTTTTTTTTTTAGCATCGCTCCTTTTTTGAAATGACCATCCGAATGCCTCCATCACTGCCATATTAAATGATTTCAAGCCAACAGTTTAGCCGGAGGATGAGAAACGCACGTACATAATCGGCCATATTCAGTATTTTGTGAAACCTGGAAGTTGGCACACAGAACCGCATAACTAACCTTTGCTAGCCGGGGTTCAGTGGTGGTTGATGTCGGCCCACTTGCTGCAACATAGAACCAAGGCCCTCATGTCAGATGAAACATTTTCAGCCATCATTGACATCACTTCAACTGCCTGCTCAATGGAGCCTGTTGCTCCTCGGGGGGAGTTGGAGGGTTGTAGGAAAAATTAGCATGTCCGTCCTAAGTGCCGCTCAAAAACAGTATCATGCTGTGTACAGCATTTAACTCCATTTCACCAGGTAAGAGTCTCCTAATATTGCTATGTTTATATAAGTTGGACTTCATGAGTGAGTTATTTGGATTCTTAGGTATAGTTATCTATAAACCTTCTGGTTGCAAATTGCTTTTGATAGCTGATCAAGCTTATAACTGCATCTGCATGCTTTATGCGGTTTTGCGTTAGTTGTGAATTCTCCTCATCGTGGACCAGGTGTGTATTTCGGCGGGTTGTTTGGCTGGGTATTGTCCTACCATTTTCACAGACATTTTTCAGTATGAAAATCACAGGTTTAAGTGATGACCTCAATGATGGTGGCTTCAGTGGAAGTGTGCATGCTAGCCTTTTGGCACACCAGCTAGCCAAATAGTCCCATCATATTATGTTTAAATGCCTTAACCAAATGAAAATGAGCCATATAAACATCCCTCTTCCAAATGAACAGGCCCAAACCCAATTGAATGTAATTTTGGGAGGAGAGGCCAGTTGGGAACCTTTTGATGAACTTAAAAGAATTTAGAATTCTGCCATTGTGAAAGATGGATTGGAGTGCTCTCTGCCTGTGTTCTCTGCGCAGCTCCTAAGTCTATACAAAGCGCTTGCAGCAGGCATGATACTGGAATGACGTCATCTGGAGCCATAAATCCCTCCACCAGCCTGCACAACTTTGTGAATGATTGGCGCCTCATCCAAAAATTTTGCTTCCATTCCAGGTTGGAAAATTCCATCAGCACGACTCTTTCCCTCTTTCTCCATCCACACATTTTTGGTTTTGTGAGGAGGACACTAAGAACAAAACAAAAAGACATTCTGGTTCTGGTCTTCTCTTCTTCCTGGCCTCCAGCACGACTGCATTGTTATTGAGCCGCTTGATTAAGAAAAACTCCACAAAAACCGCAATAACTAAGTTGAATACAGGACAAAAACCCTGGATGCTGTCGTAATTTATGGGCACACTTGACTTCAACAGGGCCGTTGTTAATGTTAGTAAGACTTGTGCTTTCACGCCTATGACAAGTGAAAATGGCTGCTGTGAAAAAAAAGATGTGCAGGGGAATAGTTCCTTTACCGCTCAAAATCTAGCTTTGACACAAACTTGAGTGAAATATTTCCACTGATGTCAAACTTCAACTCTTACCATGCAGGTGCTTATATTGTTGTGTTTCAAGCGCATTTGTATTTATAGAAATGCATAGGCAGAGTACTGGTACATCAGCTGTTGGTTTTTGTTGAAGTATAGTCTACATTCACACCTGTCATGTTTTACTTTTGGTCAGTCCACACAGTGTTAGCCAACCACTGGTCCTTACCAGTGATGGGAATAACAGTGTTACTAATTACATGACTTTTTTCAGGAATGACTAATCAAAATAGTTACTGTTCCCATGGTTACATCACGGTTACCATGACTGACAATACAATGAGGCGCATTCCTATGGCTAAACTCAGTAAAGCTGTTTTCATCCGAGTGATCCGACCAGGCTCTCTCAGCCAAGGAGGAGGGAGGAGATATGGGAGATTTAGTAATTGTCTTCCATTCAAACAGGACAATGATTTGTGAAACTTAAGTGGACAGAATTTTTCTTTCATCTCTTTTAAGAAATGCAGATGACCGATAATTTTTAGCCATTGAAAGGATTGCAAAATCACTCGGTAAAGCAAGAGGAGTGCAAAGACATAGTGCTCTTCGGTCGTAATTGTCACATACCTAAAGCCACACCGTTTGAATAGAAAAATTCAGTTAACTCAGTGGCTGAATGAGAGGGAATAAATGACAGTGTCAGCAATTAATTGGAAATGTATCCTCAGTCAGCTGTGTGTGTGCACACGTGCATGCGTGCGTGCGTGCGTGTTTGTTTGGTCACAGTATGCATGTGCCTCTGTCACAACAATGCCTGTCATAATTAATCCTGGCAGGAGTGGATATGATAGTGAAAAAGATCTAAATATAGCCAGGGGGAGCTGTCTGTGTGGATGCGATGATGCTCCAAATCAAATTTAGACATCCAAGCCACACTAATGCACTGTAATTATCTCATAATGACACACACCTCTCGACATACAAGAGGCCTTTCAGCATGTGCCTGTGTGCCGTATGTCTATATAACCCTAATCTCCATCCGATTCGACCATCAGCACCTGCTGATGATGTAAAACTTATCCTCCATACATCCTCTCTGAAAATAGTTAAACTCCTCCCAATGCACACCCAGAATTAAACAATAGCTGAATATAGCGGAGGGGAACAAGCACTATAGCATTCACAACAATAAAGCACAATAATGAGACGGAGCAAGAGTTAATGAGAATAATGAAGAAAGAGTCCTCAAGTGTCAATTAAAAACATTCTGCCCCTGTAGTCCTGAGAAAGGCCAAATTCCTCTCAGCCAAAATGAAATGACTATGTTTGCACAGGGCGTTTCGATGCAAGTGAATATAACATGCAAAAAAAAAAAAAAACTGGCAAACTATGCACCATTTTGGTGCATTTCATGCAATATGTTCAATTTTACAATAATTGCAAATCTTTAACACCAGCAACAACAGCTGTTTTGTAATCAAAACTGTAAATAGCCCTTCTAAAAAAACAACAACAAAAAAGTATGTCAGCTCTACAGTTTAAATGAATATTCTTAAAATTTGCTTTGATTTGGTTTGCATTTTATGAAATGTTGTGGGTTTTTTGGGTCATTTTGAGAGAGACAGCCTTTGTTGTGTGATGCAACATCAATGCCCATTTTCTTTGATTTTTGTAAACCTTTATCACCAAATACTCATTAAAGAGTGTGGTAATTTCCTCCGATGTTAGTGGGTTAGGCTCCTCCACAGCACCGGTCAAAAATGTAGTCCGTAAAAAGATGAGGCCATTTCCTATTCTTAGAAAAATAATAATCATAAATTGCTGAACAGTCACATAAAAGAGACTATAATCCTGTATTGTGGATTAACAACACTCAAATGTTATTAATCCATCATTTGGAGGACAATGAAACCTTCCTCCTGGAACCAGATCGTTCTGTCAACACTCCAGGAACTGCTGTGTGTGTGTGCGTGCGTGCGTGCGTGCGTGCGTGCGTGCGTGCGTGTGTGTGTGTGTGTGTGTGTGTGTGTGCGTGCGTGCATGCATGTGTGATATCTCTGAAATGAGTCTTAAAACCCTAAAACCTGGTCTTCAGACGAAGAAGACCTGGTTTAGGCTGGAATGAACCAAGGCTTAGAGTCATGACAGCTGTGATTAAGGTTAGACTCATGGGGAATGCATCATGTCAGTGTATAGACATAAAATGTGTGTTATTGCGCAATAATGCGTCACACATTTCTGAAAGTGCCATTTATACACATTTTATTAACTTTTTATTTATAGTGGAGTAAACAGTATTTTGTTTGCACTTCTCCAGTAACTGCTGCATGGATCTATAACTAAAAACTTTTTTTTCTCTCCACACCTCTTCAAATCCTCGCTCCTGGAGCAGTGAGGGATTTTAGTAACAAGACTGCCAGCGCAGCATAATTCTTTGTCCTGCTTCTCACAGAAACGGAGCGAGTTACTCTCATGCTGTATGCTATAAACACGCTGCTGGCATATTTAAGAAATTCATACGGACAGGATGTCGCCTTGCACCTTGTTATATTTTTAGTGGAAGGTGCTGTTGACTATTGTCTCTTTGAGCTCAACTGCGCCCAAAAGTGTTCCTGATGGTTTGTAGCGGTCAGCTCAACATGCTTAGAAAGTGCCAACAGCTGCTCAAACTGTACTGATAGAACTAAAGCTACGCTTTAGATGATATACACTGATATGCTAAAATCTATCACTTTTCGGAACATTCATATTTATCATATCTTTAATTTGATTTTAAAACTTAACTTGTGTTTTTTTTTTTTTTTTTACTTATAAAGATTAGTACTAAAAGTAGCTTGTTAATTAGCAGATGCTCGGCATCAAAGATGCAGCTGAATTTCTTGGACAACGCTTCAGTATGAATTCTCTCTGGACTTCCCAGAAAAATCATTCTCTAAACATCTGCAAAGGGACAAAAATATGCAGAAATCACTGATGGGGCATCTGTCCACAGCTGTGAAACAGGAGTTATTGCTTTGCCTCGTGGACAAAATAATGTTAGTAAAATTATGCCTGTAAGAATAATCAATTTTTAACACAACTTAAAGCTGAGATTTTCAGATTAAAGGGAGCAGTGCCAATAGAAGATTTTCTTCAATTGCTTGTGAATAATACAGTAAAACTATAGACCATGGAGCTTAAAAAAAAGATTTGTGGGAGCAGTTATGTATATATACCAATCAGCCATAACATTATGACCACCTGCCTAATACTGTGCAGGTCCCCCTTTTGCCTCCATCACAGCCCTGACCGGTCGAGGCCTGTGCTCCACTAGACCTATGAGACCCCACCTCGCACACATGGGGATCTGACTTGATTGGACTGAGATCTATAGAATTTGGAGGCTCGGTCAACACCTTGAGTTTACTGTTGTGTTCTTGTGGCAGGGAGCATTATCCTGCTGAAAGAAGCCACTGCCATCAGAGAATACTCTTTGGGAAACCTGTCTATCAGAACTAGCGTTATCGGACCATGCGGACCAGCCGTCGCTCCCCATGTGCAGGTTCATCGCTTTTTCCTTCCTTGGACCACTTTGATAGGTACTGACACTGCAGACCAGGATACCCCACAAGAGCTGCAGTCCTGGAGAGTCTGTGACTCGGTCATCCAGCCGTCACAATTTGACCCTTTTGGATTTGCTCAAGTTCTTACACTTTTCCATTTCTCCTGCTCATAACACATCAACTCTGAGGACAATGTGTTCCCTTGCAGCCTAATATAACCCACCTGCTGATGTTGGCATAATAATGAGATAATCAGGGTTGTTCACTTCACCTGTCAGTTGTCGTAATGTTATGGCTCATCGGTGCATTTGGTTTGGATGTTGCACTGGCAGCTGTCGTGATCATGGTGACACACAAGAAGTACCCAGTCCTGATTGAAGTTTTTGCAAAAGAAACAGAACAAACAGCCCTGTATTCTGAACTATTGACGGCAGAGTGATTACTACAAGACTACAATATAAGGTGAGCCACTTGTCACAATAAACATGAGCATGCTGTTTTAGTATGGTAGTTACCCCTGCCAGTCGCACCAAGTGTTTTGGGTCTGGAGTTAAATGCACCTTTAAAACTGAAATTATTATGCGCAAACATTTCATGTAAATTCATAATCAAGTACATCGTGCTCCCAGCAACCATCAGTCAGCAGGCAGGACTGTAGGATCTCTTACTTTCAAATGTACAGGTTTTCATTTTCCTGTAATACACTGGCATGTATTCAGCCATGGTGGCTGTTGAGCATTCAGACAAGACAAGTTAGTGAGCCTGTTTTGACAGAGCTCGGGTTTTAAAAAGTCAGTGTTGTGGAAGAAAGGTGGGGTCCCGCTTGAAAGGGTCTGTCGTTGTAAAGAAGCCTACGTCACCATCTTTCCGTCATTAATATATTTTGCTGAAACATAAAATGCTGTTTTACATGTGCATATTTCAATCAGGACTGGGTGCTTCTTGTGTATCAACATGATTCACATCAAACCGCCTTTTAAATTGTCTGCGATCTTTAAAAAAAAAAGAACCTTGCATGGTCCTTTTTCAAGAACTGTTGTGCTCCACCGCAACAGCCACATCTAAGCTGACAGCCCCTCTCTTACGAAAGGTTACTACATATGGAGATATGGACAAATACGGGGTTGCTCTTTGATTTTGATGCTTCAGCTCTGGGAACATTACAGGATGAAAGGCCTCACTATCTCCATTGGATCAGTGGATCTGCCCAGGGCCCTGGAACAACATCCACACTACCCCGACACTGCCACCGCTGCCTCCTGTTTTTGTGGCATGTCCTATTTACTTATTTATCCAACCCTCCTCCACCCACAACTCTCATCTTATCTCATCCAATAAGATTAATCCTCCATCTAAAAATATCTACTCTTGCTCATCAGAGAGGATGTAACTGAGGAAAAGTTCTCTCTCGATCTCCCTTTCCATCACTGACAAGAGCTTCAGTATCTCCATGTTGGAAATAGTGTTTTCAACTTCTGAGATGACACAAACAACCTGTTTGTACAACTGATATTTTAATCACACACAACCATACTTCTTTCCCCACTCAGGCCTGATTGGGATTTCATGTCTGCCGTTATGTTTGCGGTTTGGGAAGACTTAGAGTTTGTTGACAGCCAATAACTGGTGAAGCCAAATGAATGTCGCATTTTATCTTCATTCTCCTATTTCACTAGTTGTGTGATTTGGGAAAAAGACTCAAAGCAGGCAAAGACAACAAGCGTTCGGATAAAGAAGTAAAATGCCGTGTTCAGGTGATATTTTAATCATGTTTGCATTGTTTGAAAAGGAACATGGCATGCGTTAAATCGCATAAATGTGGCATATTAGATAAAAGTGCATTGTATTCTACTGGCTTTTATTCATTTTAGTTTGTCGCAATCAGAATGACCTGTGAAGCAGCGCAAGTTAGATAATAACTGCGCTTCGTGTGTGCATGCATGTGTGCGCGTGTGTTTGTTTGTGTGCACGCGTCCGTGCGTGATCGGTTGGTTGGTTCTGTGTGTGTGTGTGTGTGTGTGCATGACCTTGTGATTATACCCCAGTGTGATGCTTTGGCTCAGCTGATTACCTGTCAGCAGGTCAGCAGGTTTGGTGCGCACGCACACACACACACACACACACACACACACACACACACACACACACACACACACACACACACACACACACACACACACACACACACACACACACACACACAAATTACTGGGCCTCACCAGTGGTGGCTGGAAGCATATTGCTATTTAATGGGAGCAGAAGCACATACACACAGAAATGGGCACATGAAGGGTCAGAAACATAGATTGT
>CAAKHG010008091.1:7335-21312 GCA_901007715.1 Dactylopterus volitans
CTCATGTTCAAACAGCCCACCTCTTGTGCTCGACAACAGTGGCTCCACTGACTCTGGCTGATGAATGCAAGGCCTTATGGGAGTGTCCCATAAGGGTCTTGGTGGCTCACGGGAAACCCCCCCCCCCCCCCCCCCCCCCCAAAAAAAAAAAAAAAAACCTCTGCGTGACAGTGTCTCTTGTTGATGCTGGTTGCTATGGTGACTTCACCACTGCGAGATGAGGTTTGAACACCCATTCTGTGCTCGCGTAACCCAAACCTTAACCCAAGCATATATTTGGAATATGATGAGTGCAAGATGAGGTATGGCATCAATTACCCAGACACGCAATTCACTAATTATTTCCAAATCAAGCTTCACGAGCTGGTCGTTGTGGTGCAATTAACTAAGAGAATAGTTTTCTTAGACGGTCATAGTTGACGAGCAAGCTGTTGGTTGGGGTATTTTGTGCTCCACCAATTAATTTGAAGCAATAGTGTAGCAACTTCATGCTGCTTGTTAAATAAAATAAATTTATAAAAGGTACAGTCACAAGTTACAATACTTAATTTTTTATCGGTACAAGAAAGCGCTGCGTGCAGAGAGTACACACACACACACACTTGCAGCATGCTGTGTCAACTTTTCACCTGGAGTAATTGTCACCCGTGCGAACGCTGAGTCATCATTACTCTGCTGCGCGTGTGTGTGTGGGGGGGGGGGGTCATCTACATTCGGCGTGCTCACGTGCGGCCCATCCTGCCGCGGCGCTTCGGCCGGGCCCTTATTAACCCGCCTGAGCCCAAAAACACACAGGTTTAGCGCCTGAGGTAACGCTTGCGCGCCATCATCTCCTTCTGTGGTAACAGCGCGAGAGACGTCCTCCCGTCCCTACGGCTCCGCGTCAGGGCTCAACGGCCAGAGAACCCACAACACTGCCGGGACCAACAGCACCCTACATGGACAGGGAGATAGGAAGCCACGGGAGGCTTTAATTTCGGGATTTTGTCAGTTTAACAAACACGCTTACTGTATCTAGAGGGTAGGAAGAGGAGTCAGGGGCCAAATCCACAGCAGCTAGGCGGTCTTAGCTTGTAAGAGTGTACAGATTAGCCTTTAGCTGTGTACAGAAGGATATAAATCCAAGTCGTCAAGTCAAAACTGCAGATAGTCGTTCAAAACTGTTCATGTAGCAGGTTATTGTAGGTTTATTAAGTTCCCGAGATGAAAAATATGCCTGGAGTTCACATCTCCGTATTCATATTGTGAATCTATACCTGAAACTCAACCCAAAAAAACAAACAAAAAAAAAAGTTTTATGCCTGTAAAACAAAGCGTGATGCCTGCTTACGTAAGCGAGAACTTGCCAAGTTAAGCCGACCGCACGGGGCCGTAGTTAGCGTGCTAGCATTAGCATGCTACGTCAGTGTGACTTTCAGGTGTTCACCAGATGTGTCCACACCTGGTTCCCTTTCTACGAGAGGGCAGTGGTTACGGGCTGCTGGCTAGAACTGGTTCACCCTCGGAATAGTCCTGTCCGCGAGGCTCCAGATTCAAGTGGGCCAGCTCAGATTCCTCCCAACGCCATGTCCCGCCTTCCACATCACGGAATCTCGCTACTCCTGAAATGCCACTCCAGTGGTCATGGTTCTACCTCTGGCTAATGAACCACCTCCAGCCCTGTGGTCCTCTGGTAATGACCCCTTTTTTTTTTTTTTTAGCCTGGCTTTCACTTTATTTCTGGTTTTACTCACTGCAGTACACTCTTAATTGCAGATTTCTTTTCATCTTCTGTTTACTATTTTTATTTATTCATTCGATCCTGCCTGTGATTTTTTCCCCCCCTCATTCTATATTGATGACAGTTAATATGGCGCCTCCTCGACTCCTGCTTTTATTGCGTGTTGTTTTATTGAGTGCTTCATTAATCACAAAGTCGCTATTCCCACTGGGTGTCGACGGGAGGTTATCATTTCGCTGCGTGAGGCACTTTGTCTTGACGTGTTTTCAGTATCTTTTTTAAATTCTGACTAGTTTGTGGTCGGGTAGTTTACGATTTTAATGTCTTGCAAGCCGAGAGATCTTGCTGTATAGAGGAGATACGCTTACCTTCTCCGCCAGGTTACGCCGCAAATGTCAGGCGGTTGGTGTCCAGTGCAACTTCATTCACAAGATAGCGACACCTCATTTTAGCTCAGATTTGTTTCGGCATCCTGTACCAAGATTAGTGCCGCGCTACCTTCCGGCGGCGCAAGCTCATTTACCACAGGCACCGGCGGCTTCCAGCATGCCGACTAAATATGGATGGAGCCAAAATAAGAGGAGAGCTTTTTGTGCCCGGGATGTTAAGCTCCAGCGGGCGAGTCCGCCGCGGCACTGCCAAGAGAGCGGCGCGCTAAAGGTGGACGGGCGTCTTTAAATTCACCTGTCAACTGGCTCTTCTTCATCGGGGACCAGAATAGAATCTGACGGTAGATTTCAGGCTCTGCATTAAGCTGACAAACCTTCCAGTCAACCCGCCAGTGGGTTAGGGTTCGGGGCTAAATATGACGTTTTCAAGGTTCGGTGTCTGCTTGAATTTGAATATACACCGATTCTGACCATTTTTCCAACTTTGAGGACAAAATCTTCACTTACTGCCTGATATGTCCCGCCCACTGACAGTCGCCGTGGTAATTCACCTGTCAGCGGTCATAATGTTATGGCTGATTGGTAAATATCCTTCAAAAATGCTTGATTTTCAAAATAATCTGACAAAAAAAGTAGTTTAATGTAGATTTTTGTGGGTAGGAAATGATTACGTACACTGCCTCACATTTGCATCGCTAATTTTAATTTTAATGTGGTGATTAAAGCTGAAGGAATCTAGAAAATTCTAGATTAGGCACCTAAAAAGTGCTGAAAGAGTGTCTGAGTTTCAATCTTAAAAAGCTGCATGAACCCTGTAAAAGGCTCCTCGCTCCTTGTCTCCGTCCTCTAGGTGCATTTAGGGGGGCACAAATTAGCATAATGAAAACCGCCCCGTGTGTACTGTGACTGAAACTGTCCCGCTCGAATATAAGACAACATATTGCGTGAAGGTAAAATTTTAATCTGGGTTTCCCGTCGCGAGCGGCTGCGCCGACGCCGGCGCAAACCGTTAGCTAGATGGATTTAGGCTCTTTGTCTCATCGGCTCCTTTTCTCACCGCAATTAAGACTTAAGACATGTGTTTGAGGAGTCAACAAGAGTATCAGGATTACAGCGGCGCCCAGCAGATGCAGTGTGTGTCAGTGTGTGTGCGCGGGTGACGGTAATGAGATTAGAGCCCCCACCCACATGGCCCCCCTCCATCTTCTCTGCTCCTATCTTTTCTCCATCAATCCACCCACCCGCCCCCCCCACCTCCTTTCTTCTTATTCTTCTTCCTCCCTCGTGGCATCTTCTCACGCCTCCCTCGTTTTCCTCCAGAAGTTTATGTCAAGTCACTCAGTCACGAGCTGCTCCTGTTTCCTTCTGTCAAAACCGGCCGACCCCCCGACCATCTGGATCAATCGCGCTCAATTACGAAACCGAATTGTCTCTCTCTCATTGAAATCCCCGAGCAGCGGGATGGAACTCCAAAGGACCGCCTCTGCCCCCTTGTGGCGGCATCATGTCACCGCATCTTGCCTCGTGTTCTTTGATGCCAGTGTGTTTGCAGGGCAAGTTTCCCCTCCCTGAAGTTGCAGCTCGGTCATATTAATTGGTGGAACAGACAGAGAGAACTTTTTTTTTTTTCCCCCCCTTGTTTGGAGTGTTTGAACTAATTAGCAGCCTCCAGAAACTCGCTGACTCCTTCTTGCCACCCTCTTTGGGGGTGTGCGAGCTCTAATCGAGAACCGTGAGAGGTGATTTCACTCTTCAAGTTAATGAGGGTGGCTGAAACAGACTTTTTTTTTTCTTTCTCCTTTTAAGTCAGACAGAGCCTTTATGTATTAGTGCACAACACAATTGTATTTGTTGGCATCCACCACAGTCAGTAGCTTTATTAAATTACATGAGTAACATACGAAATAAGACAGTAGTTTAGCAGTCAAATCCTGAATAAAAGAATCAGTAAATTACCGCATGTAGAGGCACATAAAAGCTAAGCAGCTTATCCCTGATTGGTTTAAGGCGCCTTTCAGGACCCATAGGACCCGTAACCCCTTTTTGTTTATTCATCTTTTTTGTTGTCAAAGTAACGTGTCAGTCCGCTTGGCGCCCCTGAAGCGCCGTGTTTGGTTGATCCCCAGTAGCCGTAACCTCCTTTGTTAACACAAAAACAGCCTCTTTGGCAAACCGACTCCTTAACTACTGCGTCTGGACCGCAAAGGCAACAAGCAGCGGCCGCTAAGACAAACACAGTCGGCGACGCTGCAGCTCGGGTTCTCAGCAGGCGCGCCTGACGCAGCAGGCGCCGCTCGCTAAGTTTGCTTTTTGGCGGTCAAGAGATGACCCGCGTAGGTGACGCGCGCCGCGGCCGCCCGCCATTTTTTAAATCGCACACCGCGGTGGCTGCTGCTGACGCCGCAATTCCGGGAAATGACGTCAAACGGGTGCAATTACATGCCGAAGAAGAAGAAGAAAAAAGCTACAAAGTGCGGAAGCAGACAAACCAGCCGCGTGATGTTAAGTTTGGCTGAATTTTGCTGCAGTGTTTATCGTAACTTTTATTGTTTTTTTTCGTAACTGTAACATGATTGATTCCACGTATTGAAATCTTGTATTGAAAAAAAAAAGAAAAGCTCTGCAAAAAGAGAAAACGGAAATGATTCACACATCAACATCATGCCTCATTAAGACTTTGGTCAGATTTGATGTCCACAGAATGATTCAGTCGTCGATAATGTTCATTTCAAGTCAGACATGCACCAGTAAGCCATTAAAAATAAAAATGCAACAGCCCTGCAATAAAATGCTAATTTTATTGGCTTCATAATGATTATGATATTATGTAAGTGGTTTAATGTTTGAGGATGTGATTTTTTTTTTCCTTTGGTGTTCTTAATAGTTTCCCACTCTAATTGAATTCAGTGGGAAGGACAGAATAATTCAGACCACCTCCCGCTGCAGTTCAACAGCTCCTCACGTCACATCCTCTGAGAAAGGGGCTTGTTTATTTTAATGTTGATTTCAGACAGATTCAGAACAAATTGAACATAGTAAATCCTTATGAGGGGAGGATTTATTACAGGGCTGTTATACCACACTTCATACTTCATAAGTTTTAATATGGCGGATCAGTGCGTTTCCAACACTTTTGGAACCATTTCCAGTCATAGCAGATGTTTTCAGCCGAACCGCAGTTAAAGTATGCAACAGAATATTTGAATACTCTTACATTTTTGTGATTCTAAAATATGTATCTGTTATCTAATGGTAATTACAGAAGAAAAAAAAACAACCCTGCATGTATTGCGCACATGCAGGGACCACAGTGACTCAGCCGACCCAGTTGCGGTCTGTGGGAACAGCCTCCACAGACAGGAAGTGGTGTGTGTGTCTATTTCTGTGTGTGTGTGTGTGTGTGTGTGTGTGTGTGTGTGTGTTGCGTCTACATTTGCTCTAAATCGGACATGTTGGGGCTGCTGACACACATCTCAGCCTGGCTGGCAATGCAACCATAAAAGGTCCAACTCAAAAGAGCCGAGACCGACAATAAACAGCATTTTTTTTTCACTTGCAAACGTCATTTATCTGTGCTTTTGGTCCTCATATTGTAAAACTGTTCAAATTTCACATTAATAAAATATGAATATGGATAAAGATCTAATTAGAATAGCATCAGACGTTTGTTCTGTGTTACTGCGCTGTTATGGTTGTACTGAAATGCTGCTATTAGAGCAACATTTGAGAAATATGTGCGAAATTGCCAAATTTAGTAAATGACGGCAATAATTAAAATTGGATCAACTCATGACGTTGTCAGCAGAAAGTCCTGCCTCAGTCGTTCCCTCCATGCACCACAAGGGGTCAGTGTGCTCTCACGTTTGCCACGGCTGCGGCCGGGCTGCGCTCTCATTGGTCAAATGGCCGCAGAGGCGGGAGAGGAAGGGGGAGGATGATGCATCCCGCTCCCCTGGGTGCTGGCCGCCCCGCTGGGGCTGTGGTTACAGTCGCGCCGCCTGTGTTTGGGAGGGAGGGCAGGAAGAAGGTGGAATTATGTGTGTGTGTCACCTCCTCAGGGAGTGTGTGCCTGCATGTTGTACATGAGTAAGACGCTCCATTCTCATTTACTCATGGTGCCTGTGTATTGTGTGTGTGTGTGCGTGTGTGTGTGAAAGGACATTTAGAGAATATGAAAACATCAAATCTGAAATCCCACCTGATGACGATGCACAGGTTTATTGCTCCACTTGTAAACTGCGTTCCACATTAGTTTCCTCGTATGTCAGGGATGTCGCAGCCTCCACCTGCGCCCACCTACGACCGTCTTCCCCCTCCGCTCCTCTGGCAGCAAATGAACTTTAATTTCCGCCGCAGGAAGTGGCAGGGAAGCAGGCAGGAAGTGAGGGGGTTTACGGGGGTGGTAAACAGGATGTTGTGATGTGATTAGCGGTGTTTTTGCAGCCACTTCCCCTCCAGCATCTGCGTCTTGATGGCCTGTTGGAGTTGTCGGGCATAAATTGAGGGGTTTTTAGCAGGCACGTTCATTCGGAATTTCATCTTCACCCGCTGCTTTCCATATATCGATGGGTGGATTAATCCCTCTGTTGGGGTTTACGATAGACGACCGGAGTGAGGCTGAACAGCAGCAGAGTCCCAAAAGTAGTCCCGAGTTTCCGAGCGTTTCCACATCAGCCTTCTGCTGTCGGATGAACGAGAAACCAGAAAGACCCTCACAACAAGCTTATTGACCCCCTCGAGTATGGATCCGTTCCTGTCGGCTCGGCCCGCCACCACACCGCCGCCTCGCATGTCGGCACCCCCATCCTCCTATTGTGTTTCAGCGAGGTGAACCTAAACACAGACTGACACCAAAGTGCACCATTATTCCAGAGGAGGCGCGCTATTATTAGCGGCCCGTCTGATGTGCCGCTGCTCTGCCACAGCGACGGTCAGAATATTCATGAGTCCGACTGATGAAACCTGAAGAAATGTCCCAAAACCACAAGGAAGCCTTCACCATGAGGCTTTCTTTTTTTTTTTTTTTTTCCTTTTTGTTCAGACAAAAGGTCTCGCTGGCGGGGGAACGAAAGTCGGTGCAATCAAGCAGATCTGCCTGCGTCTCCTCTCACATTTGCATACAGTTTATGCAGATTAGCGCTGTCAATAAAAACCAACAATAGACTCCTCCCGATCAGGAGGACGAACTGATAGCGGCGCTAATCTGGAGCAGCAGGTTGAGAGGCCCGCCGGAGGTGATGGAGTGTCCTGATATCCTGCCATTCAGCCCTTCATTTACTCGGCGCGGCACGCGGGGATAAAGGCCAAGCACCTCCCCGGCCGTCCCGCGTTGTAAATCCATTACCGTTAATCAACTCGCGCCAACTTGGCACCGGCATTTGTTTGCGGACGGCGTGCTTGTGTCCTCCCCTTCTTCTGGCGCGCTCGGGAACCCGACGCAAGAGTTAGATAAGCGGATTCCTGACTCGTGACCCAACTGCTGGACTTTCTTGTGTTATCGGATATAAACACAACCTCTGATTAGCGGCTGACCCAAGTAGCTCAACTTCCTGTTATCGTTTGATGTATGAAGTATGTAAAGGAGGGGCGGGGGGGGGGCTAAGGAGGCCATTTTTAACCTGATTTCTCGTCTTTAAACGACCATACCTGTGGCTCTGCTTTTCACATCCCATGTTACTGTCACAAATATCAAGATTATGATACAAATATTGCAAATATTCAGCTAAACAGCGGACCATTTTCTCAACTTGCAGCCGTCGGTCAGTAATGTAAATCTTAGCTGTCCAAATTGTATGAAGATCTAACTCTCAGCAGCAGATCATCGAGTTTGGCGTCGACACTTGAGCCTTATCTTCTTTCCTCACTGGCCAATCGCGTCCTGCGCCTCTGCCCCGACTCTTTGACTCAAGGAAAAAGGAATGCGATCAAAGATTCTTTCCTATCATCACTGAAGTCAATATTTGAGCCACACATCTGCTGACCAGGGCTGCAGCTAACGACTGTTGAAAGTTGATCAATCTGTCGATGATCAAAACGCTAATCAACAATTTGGATTATGGTGCTTTTTTAGCCAAAAATCTGTCAGTTAAGCCTGAGGTTGTTTTAGTTTTTTGCTCAATAACAATAAACAAGTATTTTAAATAAAGTTTGTTTTGATACAAAAAAAAAAAACTAGAAATGTCAGTTTTCATTTTTTATGTCAAAACGTAACCGAGATTCGGCCAAGTAACAAATAACAAGCTAGCTAAAATTAACTTACCAGAGCGGCAATGAGAACTAATGTGGCCTCTAATGTTAACATTAGTCAGTAGCGAACAAGCTAACTAGCATTAGCCTCGTCCAAGTCGTGCCAACCCAGACGATGAAGATGAAGGTGTAGCGGCAGCCATTTTCACATTTTTTTCTCCATCACCGTATTGCCGCGTTGGTTCTGCGCCTGTGAAGATTGGCAGGAAGCACGAGCGGTCACTCGGGCATTAATAAACGTGCGTGATGACGTTGGCAATGAACCTGGTGGTCAGTTCTCACCGATGGGCTTGATGTATCGTTGCAGTTTTACTTCCGACATCAAGGTTTTTCAGACAAAGCGACGAGGGGGACACAAACTTTGTTCCCGAAGTGCATCTGGCTCAGCAACATCTGGGAACATTTCTGTGTTGATTGCAGAACTGATGGTTTCACCGGTTAAGCAAAGCTAGCCACTTTTAGGACAAGCCTTCGCTACTCTCCATTGAAGAGTCACCACAGACACGCACACACACGCACACACACACACACACACACAAACCCCTCTAAGCATCATTCGGTGAGCGAGTGCAGCGCGTTCAATCCTCTACGGCAGCGGGAGAAGTTGTGTCACGTCCCAACTCTCTCTGAGCGATCTTCTATGCAAATGAGGCCGAGATGACAGCACAGCTGCGGTTAATCGTTATTATATCAAATGATGCCGCGGCTGTGAAGTCGGAGCTGTAGCGGAGCAGCGGCTTTGAAGCCGGAACATGTCGTCTTAATTGGTCACATTTCAGTCAATTTTTCATGTTTGTCTGGTTCTCAACAACAGAACCGCAGAAATATGTAAATGGCAACATAAAAGAGGCAATAAACCATGCTGACCCTGCCCACTTTGGAGACGAGGGGCGCATACCATTTTCATGCTGTTGACACAGTTGTCGGTGCAGGATCTTGTAGATAAAGCATCCTTGGCAGTGGTGATGCAGGGCAGCAGCAGCAGCAGCAGCAGCAGCAGCAGCAGCAGCGATGGCAGGCAGAGGGAGAGATGGGAAACACTCGCCGCTCAGCCAGCGGAAAGGTGTGTTTGGTAAATGAGGCTTGTCACCGGTAAATGGCAGCGTTGCATAGTTGGTGTTGTACGCGGCGGCTAATCAAGCGAGCTTCAATCTTTTTTTTTTTTTTTTTTGTGGTGCAGAAAGGACAGTGAGCCAGCCAGTGCAGCTGGAAATCCTCCATTTGATCCAGAACTGCATCACATGCGTTTAAAACTGATGAGCAAAGACGTGTGGCTGAAAGAGCCAAAAATATATGAGTCTTATATAAGCTGGCAAAAAAAAGCTAGCTAGGGAATCTTCCAGCGCCTCATGATTTGATTGGATTATGATTGAGAGAGCTGCGATGCGACAATATAATGATTATCTATTCCTTTTTTTCTTCTGTACAGGATTTCTTTTTCTTTTTTTTTTTTTTTTTCTCACTGTGACCCCTTTTCCACCCAACTGGTTCCAGTGCCAGTTCAGAGCTGGTGCCAGTGCCAGTGCTTAGCTGGTTCTAGTCCCGAGCCAGTTCGCTTTTCCACTGGCAAGGAGCCAGTTCAGAGCCACGTCATCGCGTCACCGTAAAGCGGGAACATGTCAGAGCGCCACCAGTTTACCAGTTGGTGGCGGTAGTGCGTCATTATGTTTGTTACCAATCGCCGGAAAACAGAGAAGAGGAAGCACAAGCCGTCATCGTCTCCGTGTTCGACGTAATCACGTCAAGCGCCGATTACACCTGAGGAGACGGGTAATTATGAAAGATATTTGGATTCAGTCGTTAGCCGAAGCATGTAGCTTTGTAACTTAGCTTCAGCTACGCTTGCGCCGATTACATCAGTTACACAAACGGAACAAGAGACTGAAACGATCCGCGTTTGTCCATCATCACGTGTTCCGGCTCTCTTCCCCGCGTTCTTCACTGATTCCATGACTTGGGTTCTGGTCTCGTTTTGGAGCGTCGGATCATCATGTCAGTGAAACATCTTCCAGATGGGACGTTGTATCTCGGCTCCAAAGTAGCGCAACGTAGCTACCGAACACGGACACCAGTCCTCGGCGGTAAAAGAAGCGATGGAGTTTGTGATTGGCGAGTTGGGTGGAAGCTTTAATGTGGCTGGCTCGATGGTCGTCTGGTTGGCAGCAGCTACGACCGGGCTTTTCTTCCTCCTCCTGGCGGGAACGTGTAATATGGTTTCGCATGTTTTGTCATGTTTCCAAAAATATTGCGAGTTTTGTTTGACACAACTGTCACATCGCGGCTCCCGGCCAGCTGCTTTGGCCCTTCAGCTCCATCGAAGCCTTAAATGCTTCCATACGCAAGCTTTTACTGCAGAGGGCGCCGCTCGGATTTCACGCTCCGCCATGGCGCGTCTCCGCTCGCCAGCAACTGTCCTCCGACTTCTGGCTTTTGCGTTCCTTCAACGCCACGTTATTGATTAACACTGGGAAAATCACAAAGCATCTAAAAAACATATTTCCCCCCCATGTTCTGGCGTTTACGTAAAGTTGACACAAATCTTTAGTTTATCCTTGTTAATAACCTCTGCGATTACGCACTGAGTGCCTTTTTCAAAATGTCAAGGGTTCAAATCCCACTGCAGCTGGTGTGTAGACCACCTGAAGCTCCTCCCTGCTTAGTCACCGTTGAGCTGATCCTCCGCCTCGCATCCAGATGATGCAGACGCGGTTGCACTTAAGCGCAGACGCACACAGACCCGATCCTGGTTGTCATAACAGAGACGTGGGTAAACCCGACTCTGCGCCTGGTGCAAACACTCGCGCGCCGCCGCCGCCGCCAACGCCGCCGCCGCCAACGCCGCCGCCGCCAACGCCGCCAACGCCGCCGCCGCTCGTCCTCCTCCTGCTCCCCTGGCGAAGCAATCTCCATTATCCAACTCGCATCCCTGATCCTCCTCCGAGCCGCGCAGCACAGATACATATGCTAATTTCTGCATCCAGTGCGGAAAATGTGTATCTTTAATCACACTCGGTGCCGCACGGCCATTAGCCACAGCCAGGTCACGGCGTTTAATTTAACACGTGGGACGTAATAGACGATGGTGGATATGTGGGTTATATGAATTCACTCTCGGGCTTTTATTTACACTCGAGTTGAGCCAGAGGAGTCGCACAATTAAACCGCTTGTTGATTGACTTCATATTCTGGGGTGCAGCAAATTTTTGTTTTAATTTTGTTTTTGTTTTTTAAATTTTGTATTTTCGGTTGCTGACTCGTAAAGCTTGGCAGCTTTAATCAGCACTTCTTTTTCTTTTCGTTCCGTTGCTATTTATTGTGAATCAAATCAATGGAAACCAAATTACTGTACAGAATGAAACTAAATAAATGAAGAGTACTCAAATACAATAAAATAAAAGCCATGAACACTAAAAAAGGGAAGCCAAAGGTAAAATGGAGTAATGCATTAAATAAAAAACAAAATGGAATGATGAAATTCTAAAGAAACGAGCATCAAAAAGGTTGTTAGTAAGGGCTGTATGAATTTACGAATAATACAAAGAACATTCTAGATGAGGGATGATGATTCAAATGAGTAAATGACTAAGGAGGAGTATAGTATTACGATAATCTATGAAATATGCACAGAATTAAAGGACATATCAGTAAAAGTAATACATATTTGTTTTGTATTTTAAAATTTTTTAGTTTTTTTTCCCAGTGAAACAGTTGATTAATCCTGTTAGTGCGACTTCAGTCGCTCGAAGAACCCATTTTCCTGCAACTACGGAGTGACTGCATATGAAGGGGTCACTGGAAAGGCGATAGAATGTGACGATGGTAAGATTTAGCCCTGCAAACCTGGGAAAACATTTAAAAAGTTCCACTTTTGTCGGAATCTGTGTACTGGGCCAAAGCAGCGTGTCCGTCCACTAACGCGTTTTTGCTGCAGTGTGGAGTTTAGCCGCGGAAATGGCAGCGGTGCCCCCGGGGTTTTGGTGTAAATGAGATTTGCTGCGGGGGATGATTGGTCGGAGGGAAGCCTGGAGATGGACCTTTTCAAGGAGCAACCTCTCCGCAACCTCCGACAGGACAGGCGGGAAGAAAACAGATAAGCCGCGGACTCACGCTGAGGCGCGAGCGTGAAAATGTAGTGGTGACCGGCAGACGAGATAGTTGCATATTCATACATATGCACGCGCACACACACACACACAAACACAAAGGCATCTCCAGCTGCTCTGTCCCCCTATAGTTGTTTTATTTTTTTCACTTGGTTTTCAGCCTCACGTTGTGACTATTAAATGAAGCAGTGATGACAATCATAGATAAGATGAGGATTCACGCGAGCGTTTGCGGTGTTATTGAACTGTAATGGGCCACGCCGACAGGTGGGTCCAATGCCATGTGTGATTTAAGACGAGAAAGCATTACTCTATCAGAATAATCTCTCGCAGACTCAATAACAACTGGAAAAGCCTCGTGAAGGTGAATTTATTGCAGTGCTGTCGTATTATACTTCGTACCACGGCCTCGGTGGATACTCTTTTCCAATAGGCCGGTAGCTGCGCATTAAAATGTAGTTTGGCTCAGGTTTTCATTAATATAGATTCATCTGCAATCTGCCTGATAACCATAGCAACGCTGATAAGCACAACTGTCAAAGGTCCGCCATTAGCTGGGCTGTTTGGAGAGTACAACAACCGTGAAGAACGGAGCGTAGCAGAGCAGGAGCCGAGAGGAAAAACAACACCAGCAGCAGCAGCAACCGGCGCCTGATGGCCATAAAGCAGTTTTACATCCAGAGTTGTTGATTATCTCTCAGGAATAGTAAACCTGTCAGTGGTTTTAATGTTGTGGCTGATGTATGTACTAATTATGTGCAAAGCTGCAAAATAATGTCATGGAAATAACAATTTCTTTAAAAAAAAAAAAAGCCAATATTTGGCATTCCTAATTGGTATAACGGTCCCTTTTTTTCCACTTCAGTGCCTCTTTCACCTTCAAGACTTAATTACAAATCAAAGCAAAACACATTACATGACTTAACATACAACATATGCATGAGGAACAAATCTTATTATACAAAAAAAAAAAAAAATGAAAACATATGTCAGCCTCCACCCTGAGGCGGCCATGTTTGGAGCGGCCATGTTTGGAGCAGCCACGCGAGCCCCTTTGACCAGCCAAGAAATGACTCCCCTCGCCACGCGCGTGTGTTTTTGCGCTGGCTGTCGGCGTCGGCCGCCGCCGATCACACCGACCGAGCGCAGACGTTCAACTTCCCCCCCGCTGGCGTCTCTGAAAGTGTTGGTGATTGCGGTCGCCAAAGAAAGCATCAAATGTAGCCCGGGGGCGGGGCCCCCACACCCCCGCCACCACCCCCCACCCTCCGCCCATGTTATTTTCAGGGGATCTCTTTTCATGAAACGGGTAAGAGCAGGGTCAAACCTTTTTCACACACCTCCTCGGGGAAGGCGAGTGACCCCAGCGGCAGACGAAATAAGAAAACACTCAGGTCCCTCCCCCCCTCCACCCAAAAAAAAAAAAAAAAAAAAAGATCATCTCCTGTACAAGTCTGCTTAAATGCGTTTATATCTCTGTCAGCAATATCATTTGACGTTAATGGCATCCATAATAGTG
>CAAKHG010008093.1:1933-27122 GCA_901007715.1 Dactylopterus volitans
TCGCACAGGAGCACAAAAGCAGATTCACAAATACAATCTGACCTGGCATCTTTTACTGAGGTGTGTCTCAATGCTCCTCTGACACTGACTGGCAGAGTATGAATCTGATTTACCTTTACCCTTACGTGAATAAAATAACACAGTTATAATACAGTATCTTATGTTATTGCATTATCATGTGTGTAATGCTGCGTTTTCTGTACATGGATGTGGAACGGCTGAGGTGGTAGTCTGAGACAGTTCTCTGGGACAGTTCAGTCCCTGCTTCCTCCAGAAATTGGGTGAGTGTTGCACCATTAAGTTTGTGAAGTGCTTGGAGTAATTTAACTGAAGACTATGCAAATGTTATTTCCATGTTGCATTTGATAGAGTAAATGGTAAAATGAAATGGTGAATGGTGAACTTATTTAACAATTATTCAGGATATAACTTTTCATCGTAAAGGGTAAGTCGTCCGTTGTCAACCATAACGGCTAAACAAAAGCCTCACAAACAAGTCCTGTGGTTCATGTGCGTCAGCTTGCTCATGAAAAGAACCATCTTATGTTGTCTGTCATATCCATTTATTTAATTTTGGTTTTTTCTTTGACATTTTGGGTTGTTTTTTTTTGTTTTTTGTTTTTTTGCATTAAAGTTGAGGCTAAACAATTTAGGCAATTGGTCCTCCAGAGGAAAAAAGAAGACAAAAGGAAAATTGCCTGGAGTAATGGTAGCTACTTCATAGTCTTGTAGTTAAGTTTTCTATCCATTAGCCTCATTTTGGTCAGTTTTCTTTGTACGAACTGATCTCTTCTCAATTCCTACCACTGAAATCACCAGCGTTCATGCTCCGCTAAATGGACACTATGTCCTCTGCATGACTTGCCACAGGAAAATAAGGAGCGGGCAATGCAATGTTGCTGCAGTGACTCATTTCCAGTTTATATTTTCCAGTGAAAAGCCCCAAGTGACATCTCTGATGTACCAGAAACTAAAAGAAAAATAAATAAATTAAAAAAAAAACAGCCACTTGCACACCCTGAGTCTATGCACTTTCTTGAAAATATGAACATCCATAGTTTATATATTTTTAACCGTGGAAGAAATGCATAAAAAAAAAAAAATAAACTAGAGGGTGTTTATTCGTTTTGTAGATACATGGAACAGAACTTAGTGCAAAGTCATAGTTGTGTGAACCACAAACAGCTGGCCAGCGCTGCTCTGGCACGATAAATTAAAGGTGAAAATAAAAACAAAAATTAATGACCGTCAAAGTCCGTGCAGGTCTGAGTGAGAGTTCACCGCAGACCCGCCAAATGCTCCTCATTACTCAGAGTGTTCTTCACCAATGTGACTTTAATTTCAATCCCACTTGCCCTCAGAGCCATCTTTTTCTCATAACTCAATCCATTCGCAGATCCTTTGGTTCATACGTCTATCCCGTCCACAATTCCATCTCCTTTGCGCTTTTCATGACTTCTTTGTCCGTCAGCAGTGTCACAGCTTCGATGTGAAACAAGGCACCTTCGTCCTCGCCGTCACCTCAGGGTTCGCTAAAAGGCCACACTCTGAAGGTCAGGTGCTCCTGGTTGCTTCCTGGTCTTTGACCCTTTAACCCTGGCTCATGGATGCAAAGGTTATCTAACCTTAAGAAAGAGGTAAAGCCGGAGGGGATGAAGATGAAGGGAAGAGGGGAAAAGGGGGAATAAAGTAACTCAATTACATTTTTGTCCACTTTTCGATTCACATAGCAATCATTAAAATATGAGTGAAATCACTGGATTGATATACCCAACAAACAGCAGCATACTAAAATAAAATAAGTTGCAAGATGAAACTGCTGCGATTGACTGCACTTCCAGACTATGAAATCTCATGTAAGTAATGTGAAAATACCTTGGAAGAGTTAAGAGGCAATGAAACATTTTCTCCAGAGCAGCATTATTTGTGTGTCTATTGATTTTTGCATTGCATGGTTTTATTTTTTTATTTTTTTATTTTTTATTTCTTGCAAACCCAGTGAAGATTTGCCTGTTGGTGTGTTTTTTTTTTTTTTTTCACTCATCCCCATCCACTGACGTGAATTCATTCTGAGATTTTCATCTGGCATTTACATGCGGCTGAGATGACTGTCATAGAGTTTAATGCCGCTGACCTTCTGCAGCTCCTCTCTTAGCCAAGAGGGAAGGGGCTGTCCGAGGCGATGCAGCAGCTTTGACAGCTCCACATTGTGTTCCCTGTAGTACCTGGAGAGATATGCACGTGCCTGAAGAGAGAAAATCAGGTGAGGGGATAAGTGGTCATGGAGAAAGGAAATAAAACACACAGGTAAAGAAAAAAAAAAGGGGCGAGGATGTTGGCGGATGATGCACGGGGAGAGTAATGATCAAGGAGCAAATGGAAGAGAGGGATAGACAGACGCATGGAATGGAAATGGGATGGAAAAAAGGATTGGCAGGAAGGATATTTAGAATATGAAATATGAAAGACGTCAAGGGAGAAGGGTGCAAACGAGAAACTGAGAAAGATTAATGATGTGCCATCGTTTTTTAAATTAGTTTGCTTCAACTCAATAGGACTTTAGGGCCACTAAATGCCGAAAAGTATGAGATAAAGAAAAGAGAGGTGGGAAACTACATAAAGGATGCACATTATCTCTCTCCCACCTGTGTGCATCCCTCATGTCTCCCCTCTCTGCTCCCTGGTGTTCCCTCTATCTCCTCCCTCCTCATCTGTCCTCCTGGTGGAAACTCAAATACAGTTTAATTGCAGGCGACTGTGGCACAGCCATTAGCCACGTGTGAGCACATGTGGGAGGATGAATTGTATCTATGTGTGTGTTGTCTTCATGTGACTGCAAATTCCGGGATCCTCTGCGGAATCAGGACAAAGGATTTTTTTTTTGTTTTTTTTTTTGTCCCTTCTACCTGTCGTGCTCCATAATTATACATCCTCTCTCTCACGGGTGTGTGCCAGTGTTGAGTCCTTATAATTAGGTTGTAACTTCCCGGCTGGATCTGACTGGCTGACAATTTCCACCCCAATGCTGAGTCCTATGGGAAATTTTGCCACAGTAATGGCAAGAACTGTGCTGTCACTGTCTGTCAGGTTGCAGCCCACCCCCCCTCTCTATTTCTCAAATGTTTCACTCAGTATAAACTGTATCCACCATTCTTACTCAAGATAAATCTCATTTCATTGTTATTATTATTTCTTTTCTTTCTTTCTCTTTCTTTTTTTTTTTTTTACCTCTGGCTCCATAGGTGGGTACTTCCTCCCTTTGCTCTTTCCCAAACACTTTGTCTTTCCTCCCTCAAGGAGCTGGCACCAGAAGCCCTTCTGAGGGTCAAACCTGAGGAAAAGAAATCAAAAACAAACAAAAAATTATAAGAAAAAGTCAGAAAATAAACAGTTTATTTCATTCTAATGGAACGGCAGCAAGCAATGCCAACTCAACCTGAGTGCGCTACTCATGAAGCTACTGTAGTTAAACTTATGTGGCAAATACAAAGTTCCAGCACTGCTATGAGCACTGTGATTACCTTATGTGTTCAATGGCTAGCATGAGCCACATTAAAATAGATCAGTAAGTTATGGCGCTGGTAGATTTGTGCCCCGCAAAATGGCATACAGTTACTGAACAAATTGTTCAGTAACTGTATGCCATTGTTTGTCAGAAAAAGATTGCTTGAAAAACTGACAAGTTACCAAATGAAACACACTGGTAGCTTAAAAAATTACATATTTATCTAGGTTTGAATTATTATTAAAAACATTTGGGATCATGCCATTAGGAAAGTGAACAAACTACACACTATTCACATATCATACATTTTAATGTGTAAATTTTACATAATATTCCTTTAAGACACTGTGGAAGGCAAGTGTGTCCAAGCAGGTTGGTAGACTATACTACTCTTTAAATTCATTCACAGCATTTTAACATTTAGTCATCAAATTGAGATATTTCCCTTTTAAAATATTTATTTTCAAGTGCACCATATTGCAAGGAATACCAGACAATTTTTGGGGGGATGCCTTTACAATGTTGAAGGCAAACAGGACGTGTTGTAATCCAGCAGCAATGTGATAGAGAGAAGGTACAGTAGACTTTTAAAGCAGAGCCAATTGGTAACTATTTGTACATGCCCAATATGCATTGATATATATTCATAATACTTGTTTAAATGCAGAAATGCGTTTCATATACATTGTTCCTATATTCTTGCATAAAAAAAGAGTACATTTATATGATAAGCATATAATGTTGAGCTTTCATGTCATTATTTTACCCATCAAATTGCATCGGGAATGTACGTAGAGTAGATCTACGTGTGCAGCTTGCTTTTGCTGTGTACTCGTGTAAATTACAGGAGCGGAGAAGAGGCGGTAAGAAGATGGACATTACTGTTAAGTGGCAGTCAGACGGGCTGATGCGGATGTGACTAAAAGATGCAAATGTTGTTCTTTATTTGCATGCATGAGTGGTTGAAAAAACAGGAGGGGAAAAAAAACTTAAGTGGTTCTCCAGTTTTTCTCTGACAAGACAGCAGGATGAAATGAGAGAGGATTAAATAAATAGGCTCCTCTGTTGAGGATCTGTCAGACCGCTGCCATGTCAAAAGAAAAAGAAGGAGGAAAGAAAGATTAGGCTTTTAACTGTCTTCGACCTGAAACCCGCATGCACACGCACACACACATACACGCGCGCGCGCGCGCGCACACACACACGGGCACACACACGCAGCCTCCCTCTCTCTCTTTCTCTCTCAAGTACCCACCTTCCTTATCATTGTGGCAAAATGCATCTCTTTACAAATGATTTGCATGCATATAATTAAAGATAGAGGCACTCACAGTCCCAGTCTGAGCAACAAACTCTAGAAGTCTGGAGGTTTGAGGTCTCGTGGGGAGATCGCATTCTAATGAGAGGTCCTTGACAAATGAACAGTTCACCACTCCTCCAGCACATAAAGGTCACAGGCTAGATCTCTAATAGAGAATGAGTAGGGTGTCAATCAATTTGAGAAGCCATCAGCTATGAAATATCCCCAGAGAGCAACGGAAGAAAAAATCTGGTCTTCCAATGTAGTTGGCCGATTTCAGCGCGAACACTTCCTCTTTTGTTCACCAGTTGGGAGGAAAGAGTGGATTTGGATTTGAGAGACGATTACTAAAGCTGGATTGTTTCACGGCACATATGCATGCAGGTAAACCAAAATGGTTGATGGGCTCTGGCACGTTCTACCACTGCGTCCCACCAGTTTTGTTTTCCTAATGGATCATTTACCTGCATGCAACTATAACTGCTCTAACGTGATTGTTAATTAGTGCTTTGACTACAAACAGGAAGCACAATCCCCAAATCTTTTCTCTCACAGATTGATACACCAGGTTACTAAAAGTTTAACTTTTTTTTTCTTGTTTTTGTTTTATTTTTTAGCTTCGTTTTGACTTTTTTTTTGGCTTGAATTTCAATAAGGCTTAGTTTCATTTACAGGTTTCGTGGGCAATTCTTGGTTCTTCATTTTTTCAAGTCGGGACTCAAAAATGTCTGAAAACATATTGTGAAGTTTTGCTTCTAATTAATCACTTTAGGTTTGCTGTGCACTGGGAAGTAATTCAGTCATCTAAATTCCTTCCGTCTAGGCTTTGCTAGGCTAGGCTAATGTTTAAGCTAAACTGATAACAAAAAAAAAGAAAGAAATTGTTTAGGGTTAGTTAGATATACAAACATAATACACCTTCAGTTTCTTGTACTTTTTGTTTTTATTATAGTTTCCTATCTTCATCTCAGTTATGGTAACGTTTTTTCACATTGTTTTTTCACATAGTTTTTGTTTTGTCATTACATTTTGTAAATCAAAATGCATGCATATTCATACAGTATATCTGTGCTTAGTTATTGAGTGTTAATAAGTTTAATGCTAATTCTTGTGAGTTGTATTCTATGTTGTATGCAAAAAAAAAAATGCTTGACATGTTTTAGATATCCCTTCCAACATAAAGCTATTTGAATATTCTGAAAGAAACAGTCCTGGATTTAAAAAAAAAAAAATGATGTTGATTTGTGCTGTATTTCTGACTCAAACATGCATCAGTTGGTTTGGTTCAGTAGGTCTATAGTTACAATAGTCGGTAGTCTGCAGGGTTTGCTCTTTGCAGCACCACATGTGGCTCACACAATTAAATCCATCAGTCCTCCTTTGTTCATATGCATACTCTGTCTGTTGCTATTGCTAATACATATGTACAACATTTCTCCTGACCTCCTGAGCACTGGTATCTTACTGTTTTGGTTCTTTAGGACTGACATTGTGGACTTTGAAATTTATTCAGACAGATGTGACACACACGGGAAGCCAGGGAGAGAGGAGAACGTGAACACTCTTATGTGACTTGATCACAAGCCAGTGAATCAGGAAGCTGAGAGACTACTTGATTGTCGCTTGGCGAGGAGTCAAATTGTTATTGGAAAAACAAAAATGATGTTTTAACTTTGTTTTCACAAATAACACAGAAACATATCAGTCAAGCGACCTAGTTAGTTGCTCGTATGCTCAGAACTGAAGGCTCATCCAGACGTGTCTATTATTCATTAGTGGCAAGGGTAAATCGAGTTTATCAAGTCATTCCTTAATAGCAGTAATTGACCACACAAAACTACACACTTAATCTATTTCATTCTCTTCCTTTGTTGCTTTAATGATATGCCCAAGAGTCCCTGCTGTGCCTTTGCTGTGCAACAAATTTCAAGGCAAATTTGTGTCTCCACTAATCAAAAATTACCATGTCTTGCCTCATCATTTCTCAAGTCTGTCTTATGTGCATATTCCCTATGCTCTTTGGTGTGACAACAGACATACGCTTGACAAAAAGGCAGTTGCGCTTACATGTTTTCCCTTTCGCTAAAATAAACCAAAACATGTCTGAAGTCAAACACTGGATTCATTAAGGATGTGTGAACATAAGTGGGTATGGATGTGGAGCAAGGACATAAAGCAAACAGGTAATAAAGAACAGGAGCAAGGATGTTGGTGGCTCAGATTGGCGATACTACAAGCACGTTCTCAGCCCCCACACAAAACACAAAACATGCTTCTCTACCTTGGACATATCATTCAAAACTGAAAGCCTGTGAGTTAATTGCTAAATACTGCCACTGAAACAACACATTCAATGAACATTCACCTGCACCCTGAATGCAGAATCCATGTAATCAGTCAGTTCACACAGAAATCAGAGCTTAAAAACATCATATCGTAGCCAGGTTTACTCTTTGGTGTGCAAAACAATGGAGGACAATTTTGGCAAGAGAGTTAGAGGAAGTGGCGAAAGAGGAGGCAGAGAAGAAATTCACCCTCAGTTGAGTATTGAAAATGAACTTTTGTTGTTTTTTTTTTTACTATTTGTTTTTCACATTAACAGTACAGGCTTTGGGTCAAAATGACAGAGAAATAGAGCAAACATGTTTTTACTTGGCACCTATCATTGGAAAAGTGGAAAGTGTTTTAGACTGAGCAAAGCCATGTGCAGTAGGGATGAAAAGGGCCAGTTTGTGTGGTGTTTGTGTGTAAAGTTTTGGTGCTACAATATCATTCCACGTAAAAAGTTATGTGGTTTGGAAAGTAGTGCTTGCTTCTGCAAGAAATGTTTTGGCTTGTGTGCGGACTTTCAACAAACTTGGCCCGAGTTTCAGGAAATGTGTTTTGACATAGTGAAAAACTGTACTGAACCGACCATCTGCTAGTGGCTAAACTTGATGCCACCAGTGTAGGAGTATGACAATGACATCACCTGGCACCACTAACTGGCTGATAGGAGATTACCAGTTTACTGTTTTTTTCAGCCATTATACACATAAAAAAAATGGAACTATGCACACAATTCTGAACCTGCAGCTCATGTATCAACAACATGACTACAAACTGTTAAACTGCAGCATTTCACTGTTCCCACACAAATATTCTAAATCACAGTTTTGCAAATCTCTGAACACATATTGCATCATTAGGCACACTTTGTTCACCTTGCAACACTGACATTCAAAATGCAACACCCTGACTACCAATTAGTCTCACTCTTGTGGCACCTATGCAAAATCAGTTGGAATAACACTTGAATCATGTGTCAGACTATAACATGCCTCAAGTGACTTAATGTATACAGGTGTTAGACAAGAAGTTTAACCAGCAAGAACACAGAGGGAGAGGAAGAATGAGCAGCAGAGGAGGTCTAGCAGCTGCAATGGAAGCCATCAAGGACAAGGGGCAGGAAAGGGAAGGCAAACGCAAGTCAATATTTCCAATGAAATATATGCAATTTGGGTGGACCCTGTAATCAATCATAGCCTAACTATGACTGAAGCTAGGCTAGCTGAATTTGAGCCACCTCACAGTCGCTTCAGTTTTCCGACCTATTAGAGTGGAGAATAGGTAAATAGCCACTTGAGTAGTTTTCTAGTACTCTACAGTAAATACAGCATACCGCAGCTTTATGGTTTCTGTGGATAGCCACAGTGGTCACAGACATATACCCGGAAGTATAATTCTTTGTCTTACATTTACATAGCCATACAGTAACATGTGTATTCTGTAATGTGCATATGCACAGTACTTATCACAGAACAGTGTCTGTCCTTCATGCGGCCCTGCGATGAGCTGGCGACTCGTCCAGGGTGTACCCCGCCGTTCGCCCCTTGTCAGCTGGGATCGGCTCCAGCACGACCGCGACCCGGTAACCGGAAATAAGCGTAAGACGATGAATGAATGAATGAATGAATGATCACAGAACAGAAGGATGGCCACCAAGAGGCGTCAGAGGCTGGAAATTCAGACGAGCAAGACACGACCATAATCAACATGGTTTTGGAAAATAATACCATCACCCTGAGAATAGTCAGAGACAAAGTCCGGGAAAACGATGTCCATATCACAAACACTGACCAGGTCAGTCTGTCCCGTCGTGTCCTGTTTGTCTTATATCAACACCAGTTGAGGAGGAAACGGGTATATCGTTTTCGTTTGAGCGCAACTCTGACTGACTCAAGGAGCAATGATACCAATGTGTGCATGTGAGTACATCTTCCTCCCACTACTTTGTCGAGACATCTCCCTATGTACCTCAGTGTTCCTGTATGTAGGCCTTTCATCGGACACAGTCATTCTCCCTTTTTCAGAGGGTGCTTCAACCTGATGCCAGTGCTGTTCCCCATTAGTATATCTTCACTGATGAAGCAGGGTGCAACCTGCTGAGGACCAGGTGGCAGAGGAGACACATCGTTGGCAGCTGTGCCTTTGTCAGCATCCCTGGGCAGCGTGGTGGAAATTTCACAATGTGTGTTGCTGTTTGCTAACGTTCCTCGAAGAACTGAAAAATACCCTCATCATCTCACAAGAAGAAGAACCAGAGCAGTCCACCTACATCCTCATTTGGGATGATGTAAGTTTCTGCAAGGCCACTTTGGTCAATGACTGGTTCGCCAGCAACCCTCGTTTGGTAGCTTTGCACCCTCTCCCATATTCCCAATTTCTAAATCCAATGGAGGATGTGCAAACGCAGATCCCATGACCATGAGGCACTAGTCCAGGCAATAAAGGAGGCATGTGATGACATCAAACACCCATAACGATTAATACCAGGGATGGAGGTGCAATGCTAGGCATTTTTTCCCTTGCTGCTTGGTTTAGACACGGTCACCTGGCCAGACCAGGATCAGAAGTGGGACGCAAAGGCGAGTGGGATGTTACATTGCATGCTGCAGTTCATTTTTTGTCAGTTCAGCGAAACACATTGTATTGTGGTAACAAACTTTTTCTTTTACACCTTGATTGTCTTTGTAGTGTTTCTCGCTGTTCTTAATTTACATAGGCGAAAGTACCACATTGTGCTTCATGTAAAATATGTGACATTTGCATAGCTTATAAGCTACATGTAAAAAAAAAAAAACCCTACACTTCACCAAACAAGATAAAAGGAAACGTATTGCCACACATTTACATGCATTTGAATATGTGGCCAAATCATGCATGAACACTTTGATGGTCGTGTTTTGAATTCATCACATAAGTGTTTGAGGCTCTGTAACACACAAGTATATATGTTATATATTTTGTTACATATTTGTGGCAGTCTGAGCAAGTTGTTAACTCTTTAACTCCCAAGTTCTTAACTTCTTAACTCCAAAGTTGTTAACGCCTTAACGCCAGTTTATAGAGATGTGAAAATTTAAATACCCAGTTTAAAGCCCACCAGTAGATGTCAGCCTTCACACAGATTTGGGTTTGGGGTCTCATTACTGCTAAAACCTGAGTCAGTCATGTCCATCACAAGTGCCATTTCCCTGCATGTCAGATGAAAGAGAGAGAGAGAAAGAGAGAGAGATGACTTACGTAAGCGCCTGGGAGTAATTGAAATGAGGGGTGACTCCAAGAAACTTCTGGACTTCATCCATCACGGCAGCAGGGTCAGATCTCAGCTGATGGCCATCTATGATCATCACCTAATCAGAGACAGATATGCATACATATATAAATACTTTAAGGATGAATTGCAAGTAAAAGTAAAAAGCAAGAGGGTGGAATCTAAAGCCAGTTCAACCATGAGTACTGTAAAGCCCCAATAAGCAACTATTTTACCTTAAAATAACACAGCTATAGAATCCTTCTAATGAAACACTTGTCATGATCCTTGCCTTTTTGTGGCTTTTTAAAATAAACATTCTCATTGTGTTCCTTGTTTTACCACCTGTCTTTGTTCGGTTTTCCCATCCATTCACCTACAGAACTGTCTCCAGGTAACGAATACACTCCCTGTGTACATACTGCTCTGTGCATGTCACTTGTGCCAGATTGTCTCTGCACGGTTCCCCCAATAGATGATAAACTTTCAGGCCAATTCCCTTGTGTTTCATCGTGTTCTCTAAAAGGTTGGCTTTCTGGTATTTGGACTTTGGACTGTATTCTGATTCCTGGATGTTTGCCTTGCCCCTATCGTTACCTCTGCCAGACTGACTTATTTTATGTGTATAGACCCAGTTTCTGGAATAAAACCCTGATTTATGGACTTGACCCGGAGTTATGGTCTAATCTCTGGCATTTGGGTCATATTTGTTTGTACGAAGTCATGACAACACCAACTTATAATAGGGAGTCACTCCAACTCCATGCTATGAACACCTGTTCTTGCTCTGTGTAACTTGAGGTGAATGTGTCAGATCCTCTGGAAGATTTTACAGCAGTTAACATGGAATTTTCAGCGCGGACATCATGAAAGAGGTGAAAGAAAACAAAGAAGATACTGGCAGAGGACGCTAAGAAAGAAAAAAATAAACAGAAAGGCGAGATATTTATCTGCTGCTAGTCTCTCAGTCTGTGTAACTGCTCGATGTCATATGCAAATGAATTTTACACACAACTGCTGTGGTAATAAGATAAACCAGAGACAGGATGATGCAGTGCAACTTAAGTCTTCTTGTGTTACACCATTTTTGCATTCCATTATGTCCCAATATTGTGTCAAAATCATTTTCAACCCCTTCAAAAATTGTCAAAATAGTGCCATCTCTCTTTCTCTCTCTTTGCCAACATTTCAAAGAAATTAAACTAAATGAATCTCTTGTGTAAATGAATTGCTTGTGTCGGTAGAGGCTGCTGTTGGTCAGCTATATTACTTACTGGGGCTTTAATAAAAATAGGAAAGCACAACATTTGAAATACACCATTTCACTCTCGTCTTGCAGCGTATACCTTCACCAGGCTAAATCAATCTAAATTAAAAGAAAAAACAAAAAACAAAACCTTAAAAACAATGAAATACCTGGTTGGTAGGGTAGTATGTGAGCCACCTCTCTAGGTGTGTGGAGTAGAGACCGGGGATGAGACAGCGGCTCTGCAGGGACCGTAGCTCGGCTGGTGCGCCCGCTTTTGCGCTGATGACATCATAGAAGGTAAAGCGCAGGGCTGCATGGTCCTCGTGAGCTCTTTGATGCTGTGAAGGTTTGAAGACACAGACTTTAAAGGACTAACTCTGATCACACAGTTCATTCTATTCATCTTACACATCAAGTCATAATCACGGCTTTGAATTAGGATTTTTAATCATTATGGAAAATGGCATATCGTTTCAGCTGGCATGATGCTGACGTGCCTGTTTCATTAATCAAACAGGCTTATACTGAGGATTAAGAAGCCATGACATTTCCAATACTGAAACATATAGATGAAACAGTCTCATTAATCACAAAGAAAACTAAGACTCCAGATAGTCCTACAGAAAGAACCGGATTTGTTACAGCACAGAGATGAAGCATGTCAGTGATTTCAAAATAACACATTACTGGTTTATAATGTGTGTGCTCATGGTACCTGATACCAGCTGTAGGCCCTATCAGAGGGGTTGATGAGCAGGGTGATGATCTTGGCCTTGGGCAGCAGGGCAGAAGCGCGTCGTGGCGACTCTTCTGAGGGGAAGTAGTTGGCACTCTTCTCAAACAGGAAGTCTGTACTAACATTAGATGGTACCGGGAAGAACTCCATGTACCTGAAGCAGTAGACAAACAGAAAATTAAGAAGAAATACAAAAACACATACAGTTTCTTTGTTTTAGTGTGAAATACTTAAGTAGACTCAGTCCGCCAAACACAAACAGCTTTCTTCAAAGTCAGTTAAAAGTTCAGAAGTTCCATATAAATAAACTTGACATTATAATTCCTAAAGTGTTTAATGAAAAACCAAGTTCTTGCTGGATGACTTTCAAGAATGCACCAGCTGTGTCTCTGTCAGCTCAGTAACCCATTTATGGGTCAATTTAGGCAGCCATATGTCTGCTAGCTTATATTTACAGCCTTAAAAGGATCATTTTGAAGACATTGCTGAGCTCCTTAATGTATCATTCAAGTCTGCAAGACACACTGCCATTGGTAATAACGCCACAAAATGAATAGGGTTGTTTAGAATCGTTCATTTCACCTCAAGTTCTAGCTAATAAAAAAAAAGAAGCTAAGGAAGAGAATGAATGGATAAGCACATTGCGTGTGTCCTCACCAGTCAATTCCTTTGTGGTAGTTATAAGTGTTGAAGAACTGGACCTCCTCGTATGTTTTTGGACTGGGGAAGTTACTGGAGATGGAGGGATGCATGAGTAGGAAGAGGTAAAGTGCTGTCGTTCCTGGAAGAAAGGGCATAATTCATAACTGGCTCATTAATTCAACTATGCAGAGAGCCGTTTGTGTGTGTGTGTGTGCGCGCGTGTGTGCATGCGTGCCTGCGTGCCTGCGCGTGTCAGTCTCTACGTCGTCTGGCATGAACGCTGTCATCCACTGATTTGTACTAGATGGGTTTTCCCTCCACAAGATCATATCTTGCTGAGGATACACTACGTATGCGTGTGTGTGTGTGTGTGGGAGGAGGGAACCGTTCCTATGACCGGTCTTCTTGTCACAGGTTTGAGTCCACTGAGCCCGTGCAGACACCAGAAGCTTCATAGCTTAATAATCATTGACCCAGTTCAATTCCAGGCAATAAGTTTACTATTAAAGATAAAAATCTTATGGTTTGAAACATATTATAGTGAGTTGGCCGCACATTTCCCTCAACTTTCTCACGTACGATTCCTAAACACAAGCCTGTAATTTGCCCCCCGCGCGCTGCAGGGTCATTTTCTAAAACATCAAATAACTGATTCAAACCAAAAAAAACAACAACACTTGAATAACAGCAGTTGTGAAACAAAAAAACAAAACAAACACCTGAACTAAAAAAAAACAACCCTGATATTCTAGTTCGGCCCAAGTCCCACCCACTAACATGGAGGCGGGGTTTATCGGCTACACTGCAGCCAGCCACCAGGGGGGCTTTTGAGGCGCTGTGATTCTGTCTACTGCCTATAGGTGGGGCTGTGGCGTGCGGGTCGCTACCTTCCATGGAGACGATGTTCATGCCCAGGCCGAGGCTGGGGTGCCTGCGGATGTGGCACAGCCTGGGCGGAGACCAGCGGTCCCCCCTGCAGGCCGCGGCCAGCCGCTGCAGGTCGGCCCCCGAACACACCGCCTGCGCGCAGCAGATGAAATAAAACTTTGCATCAGAATAATCTCGACCACCTCAAACATCTGCAATCGGAGGTCGATTAAAGCAGAGAATTCCAGCTCATTGTCAATCTAGAGTGAAATAATCGGAAGCACGAGTTGGGGTATTTATCTCGAAGCAATTACAGAATCACAGCTGCATGATGCAGCGAGGAACCATCGCGTTGTGCATGTTTACCGCAGGAAGGAACCCACTCAGTTTATCATTTATCACCAAATGTTCCATTTTTATGGAATACAAATTAAAAACGGTGTCGCATTTGCGCCGCTCTCTTTGCGCAATCCGCGGCTACAATAATTGTAGCTATGACAGATGTGGGAATGATGTGGATCACATATTCTTCACTTTATCCTTTTTATCCCTCATTCTGTTGTGTTAATATCTAATTATTGTTTAAAGCCAGAGTCCTGTTAAGGGAATGCTGCTGCTGGAACACGTGAATCTCACTTTGGGGATAACCTCACGTGTGTTCAACCTTAAACGGGTGACTGTTAAATACACTGATCAAAAATCAATGATCAGTGATTTAATGATTGTTATTGGGGCTGTAATGTGTGGTGCTGTTGAACTGCACTGGGTTACACCGAGAGGCGTCCCTAATATTTTGACACCCTGATGCACGTGAGTGGGATGACCAAAATATTAGGGACACCTCTCGGTGTAAACCAGTACAGCTGTTGAACCTCACAGGGTCATACTGAGAGGCGTCCCTACTATTTTGACACCCTGATGCATATGAGTGGGATGACCAAAATATTAGGGACACCTCTGGGTGTAAACCAGTACAGTTCAGCAGCATCACACATTACAGCCCCAATAACAATCAATCAAATATGTCAACACGTCTCTTAACTGATTCAATAAGAATTCAGCATCAGACTCCTCCTGGAGGAGCGAATTCATCACAGGGCTGTTTCATTATGTTCTATGGTAAACATGCAGCGGTCATAATGTTATGGCTGATCGGTGTTTAAGCACCCCATGAAGCGGAGAGGAAGCAACAGCGTAAGTAAAGCTGAAACCAGCGCAGCTCCTCTACCTGCTCGTACTCGTTACTCCTCAACACCAGCAGGAACAGATGCAAACCGCACGACTGGATCTTCCTCACCACCTGCCAGCGGATTACAGAGGGATGACAAAGGGATTAGGACGAAGGGCCATCCGTCCTCTCACCTCTCGGAGGTCAAAGCGAGGCCAGGATAAGGAGTGTGCAAGCTGTGTGAGATGCTGGAGCCATGCTGACGCGTCCATTTCAACAATGCCTTCCACATAAAGGAGTTGAGAAGGTACATAATCCGGCACCTAGGAGGTTTGGAGATGTTCTCCTAAAGCAGGAGGCATCATGAACGTTGAGCGCTGGGTTGCCTGCATCGCGTTGAGCAAACATGCTGCTCACATAAAGATCAAAACACCTTGTTCAGAAGTTATTGCTCTGGGTGTTCACGGTCAGCGAGGATGGAGGGTCTTCTTCCCGATCTCCTCCCCCTACCCAAAGGTGTCCCACAAGGATCCATATCGGGTCCAGTGCTTTTCAATATCTATGTTCATAATGTTGCACAGGCCGCTGGCAATTCTCATATTCGTCTATATGCCGACGACGCCATTATTTACACATCTAGTCCCTCCCTCACTACCGCAGCCGCAGATGATGGGAGCTGGTTGTTGGCCCCACGTGACTGGTGGGACACCAACAGGAGAACGAGGGTTTCTAAGTGGCGAGTAGTGACAAAGGCTTTATGATGTTTAGAATGCCGGTTGACCAGGTTTTCACGGGGATCTGTGTGGTGGGTGTGTTGCTCTAGAGGGGGCAGACGGTGGTTCCAGTGCTGGTGGCTCCACCGAGTCAAGACCACTAACCCTGTGGAAGTCCATGTCCTCCACGTATTGCTCGTTGACCTCCAGCAGGCGGTCTCCCTCTCGGAGGCCGCCGTGCTTCGCCGGGCTCCACGGCTCCACGTCTCCGACCTCGAAGCCTCCGGCGTCCTCGTCCGCCCGCAGGCGGAAGCCGAAGCTCTGACCCTCCGCGCGGGTCAGCTGGCAGAGGCGGGGCCGAGCGCTAGGCTCCGCCTCTGCACACACGGTTCGTTCACACATCATCATCATCATCATCATCATCACATGCGCCAGCGGATCGTGACCGGTCATCACAGGATTTGGAAACGGCGAACCTTACCGGGATCATCGGCGATGACCAGAGCTGGATTATCAATCCCCTCCTTTGGATTAAAGGTGAAACTACGGCAAGAAAAGGGGACAGTCAGAAGGACACAATCCTCCTATCCAGACATAAATAATGTGATATCCCCTGAAGTTTAATGGGCTGTTATTCCTTTATCCAGGCTCCACCCCTCCATCGTGGTTCATGCAGTTATACCTTAATTTTAATAAAAAAAAAAAAAAGAAACAGAGGTGGGCGGAGCTTCACATCCTTGGTGGAGGAAGCTGTTAGCTGGTTGGTTAGCATCATCCCTGCTCTCCAGGTCAAAGCTGTCCGATGAATTAAGCCAATATCGGAACTGATATCCTTCTTTCCATGGAGTCGATAGTTTACATGGTTTTTATCAAATGATTAGCATCTGCCAGGGATCATCCGCTGCTACCGAAACCAGAACGGTTCCGTCTTTGCTCCGCTCTTGACCGTGAATGGAACGCAGAGGAACCCCGACGACCTCGTTACACTTCACCACATCCGGGAAAAGAGCGGGTGTGTTTGGATATTCTGTTCTGCCCGGGGGGGAGTGAAACGACCTGGAATGGTGTAACCATAGCAACCATGACAAATGGAATATGAATTAAAAACAGCGTCGTGTCCACACTGTTTTCTTTTTTTATTTATTGTGTAATTAGGGGCGACAACATTTCTCGTTATGACAGATGTGAGATAAAGTCAGTTATCTACACCCATCGAGCATTAACCAATAACGATATAATCATTGTTATTGGGACCGTAATTTATGGTGTGATTGAACTGTGCTGGGTTGTACTAAGAGGTGTCCCAATATTTTGCTAATGCGTATGAGTGGGATGACCCAAATATTAGGGACACCTCTCAGTTGTAACCCTGTGCAGGGCAACAGCCTCACTAATTACAGCCATAATAACATGTCAACGCCTCTCTTAGACAGATCCCATAAAAATTCTGCAGGGGACTCCTCCTGAAGGGAGAATTTATTGCAGGGCGGTTGCATAATATTCTCAAGACGCAACGGTCATAATGTTATGGCTGATTGGCGCATCGGCCGCTGCCGGCGAGGTGAAGATGCTCTCGCTGTTCCCAAATTTTAAGGATGGGGAAAAAGGGAAAGGAGGGATCATTCGAATGCACCCGGATACTCACAACAACGCCTTTATTTAGTAAAAAAAAAAAAATTAATTAATTAGTGGTGCGTTACCTTCGCTAATGTGTATTATTGTGGATCATCCCATTGAGAGATGGAGTTGTCACACACATAAAGAAAAACCGTGCGATTATCAGGAAGCAGGAGTCGCGTGGATGTACTCACCGGGGAAACTCCATCACATCCTGGCTGCCTGTGGGATGCACACACGCACGCACGCACACACACACAAACACACACACACAGTTAAAGGTCTGCTATTAATGGAAGGAGAGGACTTCTGCGACATAAGTGACTGACTGAGGCCAATGTTTGACTCATCCGTGCCTGTGAATAATCAGCGGTCGGACCGGTTGCACCGCCAGCAGCAGAGCGGCGTCCTCATCCTCGGGGCAAAATACACTCAAGATAATGAAAGCTACTGAGAGAGCTTTTCTGGAGGGGGAGATGAATTCATACGTTTTTGGAGAGATTTTAGGAAGTAAGAGCACAGACGGGGAGAGAACGTGCTGTGGTATTCCCCACATCTGAGGACCGACCGATCGGTTTTGTGGCTTCCATCAGCTTTACGTTCATTTTTGTCCAGTCAGCTTATTTGAGATTATTTCTCTTAGCACATGAACTCCACCTGCATTACACCTTTAAAAATTCAAGCTGAGCTTAGTGGACTAATGATTGACAACGTTGTATAACTAGCTGAGATACAGCTGACTGAAGAGCTGGAAGGGTGCTGAGGGGCCAGAATCGCCACATCTGCACCTGCCAGTGAACGCACCGCGGCGATATGGAAACGTTCATTCACTTTGGTGGCTACAAACCTCCCACGAGAACCTTCAGGAACGATTCGGAAAACTCCACCTGACACGGTCACAAAAACATTGTTTTGTCAAGTTGGGGGGACTTTTTTTTTCGCCGCATCGCGAATGTGGTACTTTCTTTTTTTTTTTTTCTTAAATGAACATAATCCCCATGAAACAAATATGTCTGTGTTGGGGCAGCTGCGCACGCGGGTCGGCTACATGTGTCGTGTTTGTGCGTTGATGGGTTTTGCGCGTCAAACAAGGAGCGGTACTGCCTGGCTGGTTCCGGTACTGCCTGGCTGGTTCCGGTACTGCCTGGCTGGTCCCGGTGAAAACCCACAACCACTATTTGTGCCTATCTGTAATGTGGATTTACCGGACCCACACCTTCAAAACAAAAGCAACGACCAAAACTGAAACCACAACACTGATCTAATCAAACAGTTTGACTGCAATCTTCGAACCCTTGACGAAATAAACCAATAAACCTTTAATCATCACAAAAATGATAAATAGCTGCCGCAGACCAGGTTTGCGGAGAGACCTAAAGGGTCGGGATTATTTCTGTAATGTTGTCAGACACTTTGAATAACAATAACTAATTTTAGGGTGTTCTTGCTCAGTACTGATTATGGTTCCCAAATATTTTTGCCCTCATCGATCATTTAGACGCAGGGAGATGTGAGAGTAGAGCCCCGGTTTGAAAATACCAAAAGAAATCCATGTTTATTCTGTCTATTGTCAGTTATTGCTTACGCTTGGCATATTTCTGGGACTCCCCGAGCTCTTGAGTGTTTGCGCAGCTTTGCGTCCTCGTATATTCTTCGCAAGAGCATCGGGAGGAACGCTTGTGGTTCCAGAGGTCCCCGCTAACGCCTCACGGTAGACGCGTAGCAGGAGGACAACAATCCCGCGTCACCCCCGGGGGGAATCGAGCGCTTAAAACAACACGCGGACCTCGCCTTCGACTCGCGGCCAGTTTGTCTGACTCAGCCGTGTCAACACAAGCCGGCATTTCAAGCAGTCGGGGAGAGCAGCCTACCTGCGATGGATCCCATGGCGTCCGTCTGCTCACGCCGACATGCTGTGGACGGGCAAAGGTTCCCGGCGGAGGGACAATAAAAGATTCCGTCAGCAGGCGAGATGGCGACTCCTTTCTCCATGGACGTCTGGGTTAAACATTTACCCACTGTTAGAGAAAGGCCTTGAGCCAAGTGCCAGAGCGAGACATTACAATGGAAGAGACAACAATCTCAAGCGGCTAGGTCGGATCACCTTTTTTTTTTTTTTCCCCCCTCCAGGATCCCACAAAATCAACATACCACTGCAAGAAGGAATCCGCCAAGTACAGCAAATAATACTCAGTATTTCTTACTTCAACTGTCTCAGTCAGACCATCACCATTATCCATCCAGCCTCCGTGCGTCATGGTCCGATCCCACGTCCGCCGCCGGGCCTGAACCCCCCCGCGGGCTCGCCGGACGAGCGTTTGAGCCAGAGGCTGCAAATGGGCGCCACGATGACGACAAACAAAACAAACAAAACAAGTTCCGCACCTTTGTTGGTTGGGTCTTTGCAGGTTCTCGTCGGCTGGTTGAAGACGCTTGGCTCCTCATCCGAGCGTCCTCGGTGCCACCTGGTTGGCGGGGAGCCCCGCTTGAACTCGTGTGAAGGGTCGCTAAAGGTCACCTGAGGGTCAACGACCCACCCGGGGGCGGGGGGTCAGCACCACCTGAGTCGGCAGGCTCACGGGGGTCAAGGTGAGAATGGGTGCTGACCCACCTGGGGGGGATCATGGGAAATCCCCCAGCAGTCTCGGCTTATAGCAGCCTAGCTTAGGGATGGTTCAAGGCCCGGACGCCTCCGACTACGAGCTTTGTCTAAAAGTTTTAGACGTGGAGATGACGTCTGCAGATGGTTCCGCAGAGGAGGAGGAGCCTAACAGTCGCAGACTCCGCCTCCGTTCAGCTTTTGTGGACATAGAATGCTTTTTGAGATGATGGTTCCTGTCCACTCAGGGCTTTTTGAGTGTGGGGAAAAAAAAAATTAAATTCTGTATTTAACTAGAAGCCGGTGAAGAGGAGATAAAGGAGAAACCCTGAATGCGGCAGCTCGCGCTCCATCTTCCTTTTTCAATTCTCCCTTTTGCGCCACAAGTTGCAAGTCCACCTCCATGTTCTGCTGCTGCTGCATTAATATCCCAGGTTGCATTTTCATCGCTGAGCTGAACCAGCTTTCAGTCTCCAGACCTTCCAACATCTTTACAAGATCTCGTCATATTATATACTTTTTTCTTTTTTTTAAAAACATCTAGTTTCTTTGTGTTAAAACACGAGTGCGTAGTCCTCAGCGTTTGAACTCTTGCTAGCCATTTTCATACTTGGACCACGTACCTGGAGCCAGCGAATCCCCAAAACATCTGAATGCGGTTCCTCGCTTCTGCAGAACTCGGGCGGGCGAGGTCATTATCCTCTTTTAAGTTCCTATTTTCCTTTCCAAGCGACTTCTAAAGATGTCCCATTCAGTGTTGCTCATATCTGAATTATTTCAGCACTTCCTCAAAAGCCAATCTGTATTGTTTTTTAGATTCCTTGTGGCATAAAAATGTTTTAGTTTGAAAAGTGCTACATTAATGACACATCGTAGCATTTTAAATCTTAATTTTCAAGCTCTCTGAAGTGTAGTTAGAAATCATTTTTGTCACTGAGTGAAAATCTGTGGACCAACCTTGGATAAACCATGGATTAGACGACCACAGAAACAAATTAGGATTGGCCAACGAGCTTGTTTCCAATTCCAGTCATGTCCCGAACATTGAACACACGCTGTTACCAAGGAGTTACCAAGCATACAGTCAAACGTGGAAATACCGTTTCTTTCCCGAATTAGCGGTCAGCTTTCCAGCGTTCACAATGCCACGATGCTTTCCAACAACAACGACGAGAAAAATCGTTTGCAGCACAACATTTTATGCAAAACACGTCGGATTACAGTCTGAGGCCGATGCCGGAGCAGCGGTCAGTTGTACAAGGCAGAGAACATGTAACACACACACACACAGACACACACAAGTCTGAATAAGGCAGCGTTGCACCTTAAGTGCAAATCATCACAGAGATGAGATATATTTTTTACTGGAAACAGCAGACACAGAAGAACGTCACCTCAGTGACGGAGAGTCAAACTGGCGAGTGACAAGTATCGGCGGCAAATACGTTAAAGGTTTAATCCCTGCAGGGAACACGCGATGGCCGACCCGCTGTTCTTCTTCACACCAGCCAAATGAAAACGCATCAAAGAGAGAGAGAGACGCCGTTGGGAGTGGAGATGCATCACAAAGAGCGGAGAAGAAGAAAATATATTCGAGAGTCAGCAGGAGTAGCTGAGCAACGACGTGCAGAAATACTTTTGACGGTTGCATAGGTGATGTCGCCCGTAGTTGTCGTATTAAATCCAATTTCAACTTGAACCACAAGAATACAAACACGCGCAGGACGACTAATGAGGTGGCGCGGCCGCCGGATGGAGGCGTTGGACAGTATACTTGAACAAACAGCAAATTAAACTCAGTATTCCCTGAAAAAATAAGAGACACTTAAGTGTGAATCATTTTTTTTCTGAGCGTTCACTTACATTTAGGGTCCAAAACGTTACATTCCAGCCAAAAAACACTGTTTCCTGGGAGTAATACTGCATCGTGTACTTGGCAGAAGTTTGAGGCAGGTGTGAAAAAAAATGCTTTAAAGTAAGAATGCGTTCACTAATAGAGGAGTTGATAGTTCATCAATTAGCAAAATACAAAGCGAGGGAACATTAGAAAATCTAAATCAAACCAATATATAGTGCGATCAGTTCTTCTAGGTCTACTTGCACAGTCTTTGGAGGAACTGGACTGGTAGGTTGTTCCAGACGTCCTGCAGAAGCAGCCGCAGATCTTTAGCGGAAGCAGGCTGCTCAGTCGGCTTCTGCCGCGTCATGGAATCCCAGACATTTTCCGTCATGCTGAGTCATGCTGCTCTGTGAGGGCGAGGGGGGAGGGGGGTACCATCACCTCCAGCACTCTGTGTTCCTTTTTTACGCTTCACGCGGTTCATTAAAAACCATCTTAACTGTATGATGGATAAGCACCGTTAACGCTCCCCGGAACTCCATTTGGTGATAATGCAGCCCTGAACTTGCGAGGAACCTCCAGCAGGCTCCGCTGTTGCCTGCAGACACCGGCTGGTGTGTCGCTCTCCTGCCGTTCAGACCACTTCTGGTCAGACATTCCCAGACAGGGGCACACGGGTCCCACTGGTTTTCTGCCACTTCCGATTTTGACAGGGAAGGAAGCGTTAAGTCTGCTGCTCTGAGTTTCCTTGTCCGACCATCATCTGTGGTCCTCAAGGTTGCAGGTTTCTTTGCCTCAAAAGAGCTTGAACAGAACATCTTGAAATCTCCAGTCTGCTTTGAGATCTTTGCCTGGGAGAGTGCTTGTCCACGTAGTGGAACTACCTCGCGTCTTGTTGCCGTGGTGTTTGACCTGCGACGTGAATCTGTCCTCCTCAACCTCACCTTTGGGTTCCACTGTTCCTCACCCAGTTTTCAGCCTCCTATACAGATGTTCCTGTTGCAGTTGGTGACTATGTTTCAACCTATTTATGAAAACGAGGATCATTAGCACCTGTTTGGTGCAGTTAGTTAATCATACAACTGATTATAATCCTACAAAACCCCAGTACACCTGTACAAGTACACCTATATAGTGGATGCTAGTATGAGGGCTGAGAGTACCGTAATTTCCGGGCTATAAGCTGCTACTTTTTTCACACGCTTTGACGACTGCGGCTTAAACGACCATGCCGCTAATATATAGACGGGCTAACGAGCTTCACGCCGGCGAGACATTTAGCCTCATCACATCAGACCAATGAAATTACCGAACAGGTCTAAGTGGACCAATCAAACGCACTCACACTAAATTGGTGTGTGTTACCAGTACGTATTTAATCAAAAGTTTAAAAAAAATCTTTGTGTAAATATCTCATGTTACAACGTGGACACCTGCGGCTTATAGACAAGTGCGGCCTATATATACGAAATTATTTTTTTCTTGTTAAAGTTAGAGGGTGCGGCTTATATTCAGGGGCGCTCAATAGTCCGGAAATTACGGTAGTCACCACTAAATATTGATTTGATTTAGATTCCCCTTCTGTTCTGCGCAATTTTGTACGTTGTTATAAGTAAACAATTATAACATGCGTAATTTTCAAAAGCAAATTTTTTCACACCAGCCTAAAACTTTTGCACGGGATCCGATCATCTCAAGCGCGTCGCGTGCAAGCGCGCTTTCGGCGTCGCGTGTAACAGACACTTACGAATAGACTGAGCGGATCTGCTAAAAACGTTTTCAATAAAAAAATATAACTTTGTTACGGCGAGTGCACATCTGCCGCACGCCCGCCGCTCACTCGCCGACGGCAGCCGTGGAGGTGTGTGTTGTGTAGAGGTCTTTTGTGTGTAACAGAGAGGCTGACCGTTACCTTTTAAAACACAGCGACAGACGCGGCTGCAGAAACGCCGGCCGCCATAACTCGTCTCCTTGTGTGTCTCCACACCACTTTCTGTCTAACGCCTGCAAACGGGGGCCATTTCTATCCAAACGTCCCGCGGCCAATCGAGGGCGTGACTATGATAGACGCTGGAGGAACGCCGCTTTTGTTAAGTGTATTTCCCACAATTTCATGAGATTTGTCATGATTTTTTTTTTTTTGTGGCCGGATTGTAGGTAGAAGAAGAAGAAGAAGAGCGGGAAGACAAATACTAAAAACTGTGTAGTTAGTAAGTTAAGATTCTTCTTCCAGCCGGGTGAGAATCGTATATGGCGGCTTTGAGAATAGGACACAAAAGAGTTAAAACAAACGTCAGGTCATCTTAGAACCGTTTCATGCATGTTCTTGACCCGATGAGCCGGTTATCAATTTGTTAGCATTTTTGCTCCGTTTGCTGTCAGCCCAGTTTAGACGTTTTTTTTTTTTGTTTTTTTCCCCCGCCCGCGTGGACGAACCAACAGGGCAAACTTGAAACGCAGCCGAAGGACATTCGCCGGCTCCGCGCGGTTTCATGTGGAGGGAGGCAGGCCGTCCTTCTCCAGCATCTGCAGGGTCCTCCGGACGCCCGTCTCCACCCGGCGGAAGTGCAGCCTCTTCCAGAGGCTCTGCTGCTGCTGGCGCCCCCATTCCAGATCCCTGAGGAACACCTGAAAAAGACGACGGCCGGGTGACTCACAACATCGCTGATAACGGTCGGTCCTGCAACACATCTGGTTGCAGCAGAGATGCTTCTGGGACCTGTCTGTAAGACGGGAACGCCGCGCTGCTGCGGTTTTCACAAAGCCTCATTAGTTTTGTCTCGGAGATTCTAGTCGTTTCCCTCCTTTGCTGACATCCCCGTTACTTCTTTTCAGTTTTGTCTGTCCGGTGTCAAAAAAACATGGCTGATGTGAGTTAAATGCATCAGGACTCATGAGTTTTGCGCTGACCAGGGACTGCGGGCGGAAAATAGTAATTATGCTAAAGCCTGGTTCAAATCTATCCCGCCTTGTTTTATATATAAGGGTGATGTGTTATTGCGCACCGTCCCCCGTCTGAATAATGACACCATGCACGGTTGGATGTGCATGAGGTGCACATTTCCGGGTGGGCTGCGATTCATACAAAGGAATATGGCGTGCATTTGTGCATAGGCACAGTTTTATGAATCTGTATCTTTTGGTGGACACACACACACACACACACACACACACACACACACACACACACACACACACACACACACACACACTTTTAGAATGAATCTGACACGACGTTCCATAAAACGCAGCAACAGCAACATTAAAATAAATCAGCCGCGTGTGCTTTTGAAACAAGTTAAAGCAGACATTTGAAAATTGACTTCATAGTGGAGAATTTAGTAATTTCGTGACTTTTGGAACTTCTACATCTGCACC